>JAHWFP010167836.1:0-20794 GCA_023313725.1 Lithobius niger | reverse complement strand
GTGCACTGATTTTGGAAAGAGTATTTCATTTGACGGAGTTCGAGCACGAGGATGCACTCCCGAGGATGGACTATGCTGCATTGAGTGAATCGAGTGTTACAGGTTTTTTTTTTTTTTTAATTGGGTTCGTTCTCTTTTACATTGCTTTCGCTTTCTTTCAATTTGCTTTTATGTTTCAAATTGCTTTCGTTTCTTAGTTGCACTTTGGTTTCGTTTTTCATTTGGCGTTCGTTTTTCAGTTTTCGTTTTCGCTTTCGCTTTAGTTCACAGATAATTTTACAAACCTTAAAGTCGAAGCATATTAAACGAAAAATACTAAATGTAATTGACGGTAAATAAATTAAGATGTAGGTTTAAAAACATGTTAAATGAATGGATTTACTATACTACACAGTATGCCAGTTAATTTCCACTAATTGCTACAAGAAAATTAAGTTAAGCAGAATTAAAAAAAAAAAAAGCAGTTTGGTGAGGATCACCAGTGTATTTTCTCTGTAATATGTTCGAACACATCACTTTTTTTTTTTAATAAATCGTATGCTGTAATATTATATAGCTGTTATTACAGAAGGATAGGTATTACAGCAATATCCCCAGCAGTTTTGTAATGGTCGCTAATGTGATTTAGGCCCGTTTTTTTTATAGTCGAGTCCAAATTGTTAGGCTACGCCCAATCACAGATGTATAATAATAATATTATTATAATAATCCTATTTGTTGCCATGCACCAGCATCAGGAAATGGAAGGGCCAGCGAGGACTACTTACACCAGCCCCAAGGGTAAAAAAAGAACAAAAAACAGAGGTGATCACCAGTAATAAAAAATTTTAAATGTCTATCGTGCTTTACAAACAGTTCCCGTTGGTCAGCCAATCTACACCTGAAAAACTTCACGCTCACTGCCATAACATCGGATGGAAGAACATTGCATACTTTTACAACTCGCAATGAAAAAAAAGTACCTACGACAGTTATACATGTACCCTGGAACAACCAGCTTGAGTGGATGTCCTCTGGTATTACTCCCCTCGTGAACCAAGAAAAAACTACCGTAATTTACATCGCAGAGGTCATGCAACAGAGAGCATGTTAGTGACAAATCGCACTTACGCAACTTGAGAGAATCAGCCCCTAAGATTCGGAGCCGCTCAGTGTAGAGTGCCAGACCCCGGTAGGTACTTGGTGAAGCAGCGCTACACAGATTCAGCATAGTCAATGTCACCCAGTTGATTTGGGGACCACACCGGTGATGCATACTCCAAAGAGTGGTCGCACAAAAACTCAAAATGCCCAGAACAAGGTCTTTCTGTCGCCTGAAACGAAACCTCGTCTAACTATGGCAGCACGCTGTCTCGCCACTTTAACTACATTACAACAATGTGTGGCCCATTTTAAATTGTAAAATCAAACCATATGCCTATGTTCTTAATGCATGTAGTATGGCCAAGGTAATTTCATGAGATGACATAGTCGAGTTTTTCATTTGAGGAACCAATGTGAAAGACACCACATTTACTAACATCCAACAATAGCTGCCAGTCTGCCGACCAGCGCGACACCGAGTTAGCTGCCTCACATATCCGCAAATGATCGTTGGAGTTGATAATACCCCAAAACAATTTGACATCGTCGGCAAATTTCGGCATTTCGGCCCCGCCAACCTGGAGATCAGAGATGGTAAATGGAGAAGAAGAGTGGGCCAATAATAGATCCCTGCGGAACACCGCTCATCACTATGGATGGATTAGAAATCGTCCCGTTTACCCTGATAAGTCGAATCTTTACATATGATACAGTCTTCATATGTGATAGCCTTCAGAGTTTGTAAGAAATCTACTCGTGAGTTACACTAATAAATTGAACGCCGTCTTAAGGCTGCTTTGGCACTTAAAAAGGCAATTTCACCTAAGAACAATTGTCGGTCTCAATTCTTGGTCTTCTTGAATGATTTTACGCAATTTGAACAAGTTTCTCTGATTTTTAACATTTGTTCAAATTCCTACTAAGGGATGAGTTGTCGACAATTAACCTTCTTAAGATGTAAGGTAATCTATTCCGATCCTGTCCGGTCCAATCCGGTTTCGATCTTGTTAAATTATAACGTCCACCATTTAATTCGTACAAGTTCATTTCTACTAAAAGAGTAATTTTTGGCATCACAAGAAAAAAAAAATGTTGGGGTTGGGTTAAGTAAACTGCCAACTTACGGTAAAAAGAAAAAAGAAAAAAAGTACATTTCCTACATACTGAACGCTGATTGACGTACAGCTAACAAGCTGACTTATTTATTCTTTTGCTATTTATCGTAATTATAAATGTTGTTGACTTTTTTTTTTGTTGTGAAGCATGTGGAAATTAAGAATTTGCATACGACTGCGAGAAACTTTCTGTTAAAAAACTATGGAAATTGCTGTTGAAAGACGTAACGTATATTTTCTATCCTAGTTCAGAATTTCATGTTTCATGTTCCATTTTCCTTTAAAACAAATTAATAAAGTTAAGATAAGGCCTGTAATTACTGCTGGTTTGAGTTTTGATTTTATGTAAGAGGTACCAAACAATGATAGCCTCCCCTCCCCAGAGTAAACTAAGCACGATGGGGAAAAAATGAAAGTACCGATAGGCAGGCCATTTTATTGTGGGTTTACACTCAAACATATTCCACATATTCAACATATTCAATGTTCACTCCAGTGGCATCACGAACAGATTGAAGACGATCAGGGTAGGAAGGCAAAAGTGACTCAAAAAAATCCTTATTGGTTATGGCCGCGCGGTTATTTGGTAATAATTCCAAAACCAGCAGTGTCGGCACCATGAAACTTGCTGTCAGGGTAGGGGTCGTGCCCACGCGCATTTTAAGCCCATCCACAAGTCCATGCGCCCCCTTCCCCCTGGAAGATGGTGCACTGCAGCACACTCCACATCTGCGTTGAACTCCATTTCCAGAAGCACACCAACGAGGTTCTTCTCCATCTTAGTACGACTAAAACGAGTTGCTAGAGGTTCAGAAAACATCCTTTTTTCAACATTGCCCTTCAAGATGGAACCAAAATTTAAACAGACATTCAGAAAGTTCAACACGGATCTTTTTCAGTCACTTTTGTCTTCCTACCTTGATCGTCTCCAATCTGTTCGTGACGCCGGTGGAGTGTACACTGAATACTGAGCTTGTGAGTTTAAACCCATAATAAAATGGGCTACCTATTGGTACTTTCATTTTTTACCTATCACGCTTAGTTGACTCTGGGGAAGGGGGGTGGCTATCATTGTTTGGCACCCTGTATATCGGAAGTGGCTCTAGTTTCTTGTAACGGCTTACACGTACAGTGAGACGAAACACGAAGCTAGCACTTCTTCACGGTGCGCCTTGCCGTTAACATTATTGCCAACTTTGGTCTGATGCCTAATATGTAATGCTATGTGCATAGTCCCCTAGCTACGCAGTACGAAGTCAATTAGGACTGAGCCTTCTCGATACTAATCGTCCACTTCCTTAGCAAACTTACATTCTTATCACCAATAGTTTGGCTGCCGTATAGGCAATAGTATTGCTCGGGGTTAGCTTGGTGTGGCAAGTTTACACCACCATTTTTTTTTTTGTTTCCTGAAGAGAATTGAAGCAACAACGCCATATTCGCTACGGAGCTTTTTTTTTTCATTTGTTGGTAACTGTTTTTCAAATTTTGGCAAGTGGAATCCTTTCTATTTCGATTTACGACCTAAAGGCGCCTTTTCAATTCCTAGATGCAGCACCGTAGAATCTTCGAGCAATATAAAGAAAATAGCGGCGCCGCGAATTTTCATAACTAAAACGAGACCACGTGACCCACATCAGCCTATTGGATGACGGAGAATCTGGAACGTGGATACTGCGTTTAGAATACTGGGCAACGCTACCGAAATGGTGAAGTGGCGCTTTTAATACGTGTTGCGCAGCGCAAGGGATTGGACAATTAAAGAGTTATTGCTTGGCCAGTATGTGGGTGGCTTTAATGACATGTTGATACCATACTAAAACGACTCAGGACGAGCTGAATACTAAAAATACCGGTTGTTTCGGCCATCCCATCAGGCTGCGAAACGTTAATTAAAAAAGGTTGTCAATCGTTCGCAAAGAAACTATTCTTCTTGCTGAAAACTGGCAGCAACTACCAACCAATAAAAAAAAAATCCCGCATTTTTAGGCCTAAAAACCCGCTCTCACAGCATCGGCTTGACTAAAGATGCCAGTGTGCGTAATTCCAGTGCCCCCTTACAGGTACGGCAAACATGGCGTTATAGCTGCTGCTCTATGCATGCGAAGAATCTCGACAGTCCAGAATAAGCCCGTTTCATTTGGTATTGCGTTGGTGCGTAGTCATGTAAACCCGATCGCTATAAAGTGTAAGATTACCAGTTTTAGAGCACCTGCGTACTAAGCGACCAAGCCGCGCTACTAAGTCGCTGCGGCCAACGAGAATGGTTACTGTGTACATAGCACCGCACACTTGGCCGCCGCGGCCAGTCAGTCACAGTAACCACTGGGATTCTGGGCAGCGTGCAGGCGACCACAGGGCGACCACACTGGCCGCACGACCTGGCTGCCCAGTGCGCGGGGGCCCTAAAACTTAATCCACTGTGGCTTTATCTGGGTTGGCAGGTTAGCCGTTTATAACTCCCACTCTGTTTTAGTGTGTCGATGTTGTACCGTAACATCACTGTCCGTTAACTATTACTAAATTTCTGTTATTAGCCACTGGGTCTGACATTTGAAAGCCAAGAAAGTTACGACGAGTCTGCCTCTGATTGTCCATGCTGTTACGTTGTACAGAGAGTGTCGTCAGAAAGTTCGTGTTCTGCCTGGGATTCGCCGAAGCAATTCCTTCCCGTTGTTCCGTATAACGTAAGTGAAAATAAACTGCGTAAACATTAAGTTCAGATGCTTAACTGCATGTTAATTAATGATCATTTGATTGTAGAGGGGAGAAAACGAGCTCAACGCACAATATTTTCTCAGCAGGTATGGTTTTTAATTTGTGGCACCGTCTACATTTTGGCTTTAGTTTTGGACTAAAGATTGATGGGAGCCATCGTTGTGAACGGCGCTAACCTGTGGGTTCTTAAATTGATTTCTGTTTCCTTACGATTACTTGGATAGTTTCCGTAATAAATTAGCTTATTTTCTATACGCACAGGTAACTTTATGTGGGCAGCTAGATAGGACTTCAAATTTTTACATTTTCCCAACAAGAATAACAATATTGTAGTCACATTAAAATATCGTTCAAAAGGCCCTGGTCCCTGTTAATATCTGCATTTTAAGGTATACAAATTGAAAATCGATTCATTTGTTCTATCTCTAGGTGAGGGCAAAATTTTCCCCAACAACAAGACGAACAACAATAACGGCAATTTTGTAGTCACATTAAAATATCATTCAAAAGGTCCTAGGCAGTGACCATGCCTACGTTTTAAATATAAAACTTGAAATTTGGTTCATTGGGTTCGAGCTCCATGTGAGGGCAAAGAGTCCCAACAACATCAACAACAACAAATGGCCATGCTGTGGAGGCCAAACGGATCGGTTGTTGTCAATAAAATTTTTAATGCAGTGAAATAGTTATGACAAGACCCCAAATACCGAATTTCGTTGGTCTATTTCAATTCTGGGGAAGCTATAGGGTTTCAAAGGTTTACATTTCCCCAACAAGGATAACAAAACAAAACCACCACCTACATTTTAAGCTATAAAAATTGAAAATCGGTTCATTGGTTCGATCTCTTAGTGAGAACCAAATTTTTCCCAACAACAACAAGAAATGGCCATACTGTGGATTCCGAACGGTTCGATTGTTGTCATTACCATTTTTAATGCGTTGAAATAGTTGCACTACGACCCAAAACACCGAATTTCGTTGGTCTTTGTCAATTCTGGGTGAAACTATGATTTCAAAGTTTGACGAGGAATATGTAAGTTCATGTTGAGGCTTACATCGTGGTCCTTTATCTTTATTGTTATAGGGCTGTTTCTGTTGCATCCAGCTCTACTTCAAACCCGACTATGTGCTGATGTCTACTGGGAATGTGCTGCCTGCTTCCCGTTGTACCCCATCATCTTCTTCACAGTACCTCGATCACGTGCCCAATTCAGATCCACCACTTACTCTTTCCTTGCTTCACTCGGTTTTGGCTGACCGTATAAGCGCTATTGATTCAAAACTTGAGAACATTCAGATGGGTCAAGCACCGGCCCCTCCGGTTATTTCACCGTCAGCTTTCCTCAACCCTGTCATGGAAAAAAATCCTGGTGGTTCCCGTTTAGGGAAAAAGTGTTCACCTCAAACCAGGACTATTTTACTTTCAAGAAGCCGAATGATTCGGAAAAACTTTTGTCTTCCTCTTCTGATACTGATGAGCCAACTTCAACCGATGTTGGACAGGAAGAAAAATTGAAAGAAAAAGAAGAAAGTCTTCTTTCTGTACATCACTGTAAGAAGTCTAAAAAGTCATCGGCTGATTGTTCTGCATCCCTTCACGATAATAGGGTCCTTCGTTCGCTACTTATCAAGGGCCCATTCGCTTCCTTACAGTTAGCCTCAGCCGATAAACCTCAACTCCTTTATGGCTCTCCCATTCGACTCGGTTGCCACTGTTCACTTCCCACCCGGCAATCAACGCAAGTTGTCTTCCTAACGCGGCATTCCAGCTTGCCATCCTCCAAGCCTGCTACAAGTGAGTCCTGCTCATTATCGTTATCGGATTTTTCTTCGGCCTCTACCCAGACACAGTTCACGTCTGATGCCGTGCTCCCCTCACTTTTGAAAACCCGTTTGCCTCCCTGTTCATTTTCTGCTCCGAATGTCGTACCTTTGGGACCAGCTGATTTACACCATTTATCGTCCGGACCTCTGTTGCTTGATTGTTTTCCCACTGTTGTCTAGCACTTCACAGCTTGATTATCGTGATGCGGAGATGCACGCTACAGTGAGACACCATTATCCCTCGTTGCCTTCTTTTGAGTGCTATTTGCTTTCAGATGGACGTCTATTGCTGGATCGTATTTTCGTTTCACTGCCTCGTTCTTTCAGTGGCACCATTCGCCGGTCACCAAGGAGCAAGCTCACGATCGTTCACACCCCTTCGCCCTTACAGCCCAGTCGCTTCCATTCTCATTGTCAACAGAAGCAAAGGAAACGGATTTGCCATGACTATCGCGTTCTTTAGATACTTTAGCTTCCTTTATTGATATGCCAAATATAGCCTGTTCTATTTAGAAAGGACGCTAAAGGATCTAAAGAAAATGACAGTCATGATACATCCGTTTCCTTTGCCGAAGTTAACAATGAGGACGAAAGCGATTCGGATTCTTCGGATTCTGGTGAAAAGGTTTCAATTTAAACCTTCCCATGGAAATGCTGATCCCCCAGTTTACGAAAAGGTATCCACAGCGATATCTGCCTGCGTTCTCCGGATTCATCTTCCAAATCATCCAGAAACAGAAGACTTCGGACTGACAATACTTTTAGGAGTCATGATAAACAACCCAGGGTATAGCAGGGGCTACCACAATCTTCTTTAGTTGTTCAGCCTGTTCTCGGACATGGAAGTTTGATGTGTGGTAAAGGTGAGCCATTGGAATTGGATGGACCCATACCCCCACCTGAAAAAGGATCTGAAACAACGTTTTTTATGGTAAGATACAAAGTAGCGTGTCCTACTCAATTTGCCCCATTTGTAGCAAAAAATGTTATCCCCGGATTCGGCGCCTTTCGAATGTGGAACAACCCTCACAACTCCCAAATTTTTCATCATTGCTTCCCAAAACATTCAAACACTTGAGAATATCCAGAGAATGGGGATAAGATCAGCCCTTATTTTAC
The DNA here is from genome assembly GCA_023313725.1 of Lithobius niger. NCBI lineage: Eukaryota > Metazoa > Arthropoda > Chilopoda > Lithobiomorpha > Lithobiidae > Lithobius > Lithobius niger. The sequence continues at coordinate 12,932 of JAHWFP010167836.1, read as the reverse complement.
ACTGCAGCTGCAGGGCATATTGAAGCCACCACTGACCCTTCAGCAACCAGGGATTCTACCATAAAAAATAGGAAGAAGCATCTGTACTTCTCAATAAAGCATCTGAGTGTTCAAGGCTTTTACATTGGCAGACTAGGTGAGTAGTTAATTCTGTGCTCCATCATCATGACGCCGTCCTAGCTTCTGCCACAGGACTCCATAAGTCGAAGATCCACGAGCTTCAAACTATTCCTTTCCATGAAGTTTCCAGCCTCTTTAAGGGAGAGGTCATTAAAATTGTACCGTCCGCCGTGAGTGCCAAGTTCAAACAGACTCGGGCACCGCAGCTGGACAACCAACCTAAGAAGAATTAGCAATCCCAACAGCAACGCCTTATGGGCAAATGGGATCATTTTAGGGATGGACCGCTCTTTCAAAAGGATGGACCTTCTCCTATTCTATGGCAAAGAATGGGATGAAAATCCAACCATCACAGAGGCATAACCCCGGAAAGGGAAAAACCCTCTCGCCGCAAATCCCATGCAAATAAAGACAGACATGACAGGTACTGGCATTCCATTTTCCCTAGTAAGATTAAGAAGTCTTTTTGTTTTCGATTGGTGGCTACCTGCAACAACATGTAGATGCCTGTTGCGAGATTACGGATGACCTGTTGCTCTTCTCCGTAGTATCGCACGCTACGAATAAAAGTTTCACCATCTTCCGAAACTGGCAGATTCTCCTCCATACAGCTTCGCAACCTCACAAACGCATCTCCTCATGGAAGTGAATTCCCTCATTCAGAAAGAAGCCATCGATCTGTGTCAAGATGGACGAAACCAGGATTCTACAGCTCTATTTTCCTCATCCCGAAGAAAACAGGATAGAATTGTCTAATCTTCAGTTTGAAGTATTGAACAGGTTCATCAGCAACACAGGTTTAAAGGTGGAGCCTTTAGACACAATACACAATTCAGTCCAGTCCCGAGAATTCATGTTGTCCATAGACCTGGAGGATGCGTACCTCCACATCTCTCTTCACTCGGACATGTATCACCTCTTCAGGTTCCTCTTAAACTGGAAAATTGTACCAGTTAACCCTTTAAGTGCTACATTAATTTATATCTCCACAAAAGTAAGGGTAACCTGGACGGGACTCGAACTAGCAACTTGAAGGAGCTCTTTAACGTCAGGCACACGCCTCTACCAACTCGGCCACGGCCGTCTGTAGAATCGGCTTGTTAAGGGAACATAGTATTGTTGACATTTCTCCATTGTTGCCCATCGCGCGCATAGTTTGGACTCTGTTTTTAACTGCTTATGCATATAATGCATAAAGCAGTTATTAAAATGCAGTCGGGGGAGAAAAAGAGGCTTGCGTCGTGAGCTATTGTTAAATGACGTTACGTCCCACTCCAGTCGTTTATTTGAATGGGTCATGCCTATCACCTTTACCGTATGGCCGGAAGTAGCTGAAATATTAGTCGATTTTTCATGATTTCGATTAGAAGACGTGCCAGCAAAATGTAGGCGTTGTTAGTAACAGTTTGTGGCTAAATCGTTTGCATATGAAGGGTTGTAGGTCCTTGACTAAAAGTTTTTGCCAATTATGTTTCTGTCTGAAAAAAAAGTTTAACCGGAAATGGCCCAGCTTATTTCAGGTTTTGACAACAAGCACGAAAAACGGAATTCTATCTGTTGTTGGGCTATTGGCAAACCACTGGGAAAAAAATGGCGGCTACTTTACGGTTCGCCGGGAAGGCATCCAGGATTCTATGCGTATTGGCAATTCGTGTGTTTATGTGGCTCCTGTTAATTAGGTAATTATTGTATAATCGATTATTTAGTGTAACAGTTTGTTGTAGTGTAATCAATTCGACAAACGTGTGAGACAACGGGATAGTGCATACTAGGTGCGTAGCTAACGGAATAAAGGCAGAATTATAAATTCATTCCAAAATCACTTTCGACAGTAAAATAAACAATAGAGGGAACAAGTTTACTTTACGCGGCTTATGGGAAGAATAAGGGCTCCTCACCGATTGATCTCTCGTTAGGCTAGAATGACGTAAAATGATCAACTGAACAACATTTTCGCATAAACTTTTTGGGCAAAGGCTTCGTTAGGCCGTCAGAAATTATTGAAAGCCGCACTCTTTGCACTGACGGACGAGAGGCCGTTTTCTTCCCATGTTCTCAGCTGATATTTTTTTCCCGTAAACAGTTCAGATAGGTGGGTTGTTATTGTCAGTTTCGTATGATTTTGTTGTTGTTGTCGGTTAGGTGAGGAACCGGCTTCGGCATTTCACTTGAGGTAATGAACTGGTTGGGGTTTGGCGTTTTACTTGCCAGACTTTCGCCCAGTTTCATGCTTTCTGGCACGGCGCGGTGCTAACTTTGGACCTTCACCACAGCCAAACGGTGCGTTTGCCCCAAAAATGGAAGAGGAAAACATTACTCAGCAGGTAATTCTTAGTCCATTAAAAAAAATCGGACGAGAGCCCGTTTTCTACCCATGTTCCCTTTACGCACATGGCCCGAAATTCGAAAGAGAGAAAAAAACCTACCTTTAATTTTCACGGAAGGCACTACAAATTGATCCCAAATTGCGGAAACTCGTTAAATCATCATTAACATAACCTAACCAATTAACTGCCCCAGTATGAAATGCCAAACCCCAACCAGTTAACTACCTCTGTATGAAATGCAAAACCCCAAACTTACCTAACCTGACCTAACTGACAATAACAACAAAACCACACAAAACCACGCGAAACTAACAATAACAACCCGCCTATCGGAACCACCCAATAGAGAGCTTTGTCTTTCGTCTATGAAAACAATAATGTTGCAATTTTTTGCATAAGCAGTTTATGTATTTCTTCATGAAATTCTTGTTTATACTTAACCCATAACCGCCTGAAAGAACTTTAGACCCCTTTTTTTTGAGTCCATATGGGTCGGTTCTCGGATTCGAACCGGCATTCCCTTGGTTTGGAGCCGACGACGCTGACCACTGGGCTGTGACTGCCCGCTTTGCTCGGGGTCCCCGGGGACCCCTCACAAAGCTCGCGCTGGGACTTAGTTTTTCGCTGTTATACGTTGAAGGCGTACGTTCATATCTAGGCGGTTATGGGTTAATCTATTTTTTATACTTAAACCTGTACTTGTGTTTGGCTCGAGTTTGCTCGAGCATAGCACTTACAGGGTTAAAGGCCCTCCCGTTTGATCTGACAATGACACCGAGAATATTCACACCCCTGACCAGACCAATCCTAGCTACTCTTCATCCCGGATGCATCAGAACACACACCTGCCCAGATGACTGGCTTCTCTGGAACGAAGATTCCAGAAAGATTCTCACAAAGCTCCACCACACGGTTGACGTTCTATTCAAGGAGGGCTTCAGCATCAACCTTAAGAAGTCCTGCTTAAAGCCCACGCGGGCATTCATCTTCATAGTAGCCCTCTTCAACCTGGAGGATTTCTCCATTCGCCCGACTCTGTAAAGCGTCTCTTCCATCAGGTAAGCAGTCGTCGAACTTTTAGACCATCAGAACTTCTCGATAAGGGCTCTCTGCAAAGTCATCGGCCATCTGGATCCAGCAGCAGACCTAGTCCCAAACGGCACATGGAGAGTTCGCCCTTTTACTGGTACAGGAAGAACGAATGGATTCCAGGATCCATACCAGGGCAGGATTTGGATGGCTCCAGATTTCCCAAGGGCAGACGGCCTGTGGTGGTGTGATCCCATGAACATAGCTGCAGGACTCCCCATCCATCAAGAGGAACCCTCCCTAGACCCTCATCACGGATGCATCCACCTCTGGATGGGGTGTCCACATCAACATCTTGACTGTGGCTGAAGTTTGTACTAAGAGGAACGTAAAGTTCACATCAACATGTTGGAGCTGCATGCCATCTTCCTTGCCAAGCATCACTTCCAAAACCACCTGATAGGAAGGACAATTCAAGTGCACAGCGCAACACCACAGCAGTGGCCTACTTGATTTTTCTTCTTTCCATCAAACTTGGCATAAAGATGACGTTACTTCACATTCCAGAAGCAGGAATGTTGTGACTTACCAACTCTCCAGGCAGGAAAAGTGCCAACATTGGAATGGACGCTCAAGACATCAGTGTGCAAATGGATGTTCACCCTGTGGGGACTCCGATAATCGACCCCTTTGCCACATTCTCCAGTCTTTGGCTGCCAAACTACATGAGCCCCTTTCCGGACCCTCAAACCTGGACGACAGATGCTCTCACAGCATCATGGAATCTGGTGTTTGCTTACCCTTCTTCCCTCCTTTTGTGCTTCTACCACTAATACTAGAGAAGATCACAAAGACGGAAGGAATCTTGTTCCTCGTCGCCTTTGATTGGCCAGCCTTCCATGGTTTGTTCCTCTGCTGGAACTTCTAGTGGACTACCAAAGAAGTGTAGCCATGGAGAAGGATCTGCTCGCCCAAAAGAAAGGAAGAATCACACCATGGATGCCACAAGTCATAAGACTTCACGCCTGGTTACTATCATCCAGATGCTCCAGGCAGACGGCCTTTCAGAGGAAGTTGCCAACCGCATCTTTTATTAGTTCCTAGGATCTACTTGCAAGATCTACAAAGCAAATGTTTTTGCTGACATTGTTGGTGCAGTGGAAACCAAATCGATCCTTTGGCTCCAACTTTAGCTCAGTTCACGGAATTCCTCAATCACCTTTTTTTTTCTGGGGTGAACATGGCTGCAATCAAAATTTTACGATCTGCCATTAATTCTGTTCTAAAAATTGCTGGACACCACCGCCGTCGAAGACTTCGGGGTTACCAGCCTCATAAAAGCCTTTGGTGTGGAAAGGCCTGTCACAAGGAAGCTATTTCCACAATTGAACATACCATTAGTATTAACAAATTACCTCTAGGACTCCAATAAACACTTCCGATAAACACTTCAGTGAGCTTCAGGCCCTCAACATTGATAATTCTTAGCTACGTTTCGGATCAAACTACGTCTCTGTCAGAATGCTACTACATGTGCCTTTCAGAGTTAAACTTGGGCATCCGTGAAAGCTTCGAAGGCCTTTATGATTCCAGCACTGAGTACCCTTTCAGGGTATGAGGAAGAGCTCTTACAGTGCTCTGTCAGGGATCCGCTGTTCTACTTCGTGCTACTCGAAAGCCGGAGTGGAGAAAGGCTGCATGAGCCTTTTCCTTCCGTACAGATCGAGCACACGACAAGCTACACCTGCCCTGACCACTTCTTGGTTCCAATCTGTCATAGAATTTTCTACGACACCACAGATGAATTCGCTGCTACAGACCACAACAAAAAGACTGCCCGTTAAATTCGAGCTCTCACTGCTTCTTGGGCTGCCTATAATCATGTCCCCTGGAAGAAATCCTACAGGGGTATCTCATGGAAGTGCGAAACAACTTTCACTTTGCACTTCCTTAGGGACTTGTCTTCCCGGCCGGCTGCTTTATCTTCACTCGGACCGCTTACCATGCACTAGAAGATTCCAGGAAACTGCAAGGAAACCACCAACTAACCAAGAATGGAAACTACGGCAACTGCCCACCATCTAAATTGTGGAAATCTAGATGATGCAAAAATTTAACTGTGAACGGCATTCTGGAATAAGTTATTTTCCATGCATCGACCCGTATTGAAAATGTATTTTTGTCGGTAGAATACCTACCCAATTACCAGCCCTGTCTCCCCTCATTGTTGCCACTGACAGAGTTCCATGTCCCAAAATGGCTATACACTAGATACTTTGGCACAGGGTTTTAAATTATATCAAGAATTTTCGTGTCAGGTATTCTAGGAATAAACATACATTTTGCATACACGCCGAGGCATGGAAAATAACTGTTTTTATAGTACGTATACTGCTTAGTCAAGTTACTTGGGATTGGGAGGGATTGTAAACTTCGCCATCGTTTAACTCGACCATGTGAACTCTGAGGAGGGGGGTGACTGAAGGAAAATAAATGTCAGCCTTTTTTACTCTGACTATATGTCCGTAATTGGACTGACTCGGGGTGAATGATTTGTTACAAATATATTTTTTAAACTCGGTTAGAAAGGAATGGGGGAAAATAATTTTCAGCCGTTTTTAACGTGGACCAAGTGTCATTGCATGGCCCAAATGATTTATTACGAATGTATTTTTTTTAACTTAAGCCAAATATTACATACACATTTCTTAAAATGTGAGGAGAAAGAGGACAGGCGCTTATGGGAAGTGGGGGGGGGGGGGGGGGGGGTAGGGTGGAGAAAGCGAGGTCTCCCGCCCACATATTACTGTACTAGTGTAGACTACTCTAAACAATGGTTCGGTTCAAAGCATTTTTCATAGAAGTTATATGTTAAGTCGTTATATTTCAATAATACTTTGACCACTACCTTGTTTTTATGTTTCAGATTGTGTTCAGTGATAATAAAATCGACGTTCAGTTAGATCCCTGCATTGACAGGCTAAATGAAAACAAGAACCAGTATTCGTGCAACGGGACTGTGGTGCCTCGTTCGCAAAGGACTACACCAGTACCAAAGTCGCCTTGTGACTCAGCCGGTGAGTCAGTGTGTCATTCGCCATGCAACACACCATGTGACAATGAACAACAACCACCTCAGGTGAAGGTGTACAGTCATACCGCACAAAAGTACGAAGCGGAGTATGTACTGGACGAACCGTATCCTGAACATGTGTACCAAAATGGTAGGATCATTGCCCGGAGTTCGCAGATTTTTCCGGAACTAACCATCGAGCGGAACCAGAAACTATGGCAGGAACAATTGCATGACCGGAGACAGACGTCCTTTCCGGAACAATTTGATCCGCATTCATTTCAGGAAGGAATATATGAACAAAGTCAACCATATTACGGAGAACGTGTAGTAGAGCGAAATGTATGCCGGCCAAAACCTTGTAAATATGAAGATGAGTGCATAGTGGTGAAAACTCCTCAAGTTGGAAAGGTCTTTGATGATCCTCCAGTAATGGTTGATAAATGTTTGGGTCCGATTACTAGTGACGAACTTCGTTTAAACAAAGCTGGCAAGAAGAAAGGGCCTAAAGAAAGAGACGTGTCTTCCAAAGAGTTCTTTACCAGGACTAACAGGCGATCTGAAGGCAAACCTAGTAATTTTGTCACTAAATTGAAGGTAAAAGAAGAGAAGAATTTAAAAGAGGAGAATTTACACGAAAAGCCAAAACCCCCAGATGATGGAAATGGGAGTGACGACAATAGGGATTCTGAAGAAAAATCTTTGTCGTCACCAGATAGTGTGCAAAAGAAATCGGACAGTGAAGGGATTGTGTTTAATGAGATGATGGGCAGTGAAGAAATGGAGTTACAAAAGATGGAAATTTTGTCACCAACTCGCAGTAAAGATAGGAAGGAGAAGCCAAAGCCAACGTGGAGTGGAAAGAGGTTTCCGTCATTAAGTAAGGAGCTTGCAAATCGAAAATTGCAAAAGGCAATGGGAGCGAGAGAGAAACTGAAAGCATCCTCTGACGCATATTTGCCGACATCAAGAGGACACAGCTGGAGTGATTCAATAATGACTTCAGCAAGGAAATCGTTCGAGAAACTGGTGGATGATGAAACTGGAGATCAGAGTGGAATGGCTTTAGAAGAACGGACGGTTGGTACAGGTCACAAACTGAAGCATCGCAAGAAAGGGCATCGATTTCTGTCGGGTAAATGTGCTCAAGGTTTGAACGACTTTTCGGCTAACTGCACTAAATGTGGCACAGCTCCTTGCAGCTGTTCAGAAAAGGGATCCCCTGAGAGATCGTCACTGAAATGCAATATCTGCGACAAACTAAAGAAATTGTGCACTTGTAATCGTTTTGTATCAGACAAGAAAATGGCTGACCATCGTAAGTGCAAGGGATGTGGAAAACCCAGAACAAAATGTTTGTGTGGTGCACCTACTAAAAATAGCACTGATTCAAAGAGGGAAAAAGACACCGAAATCGTCATTACTGACAAAAAGCTAGACTTTGAGTCAAAAGGTTCAAAGACTTGGATCGTCCCCAAAGTGGCCATCAAGAACTGTAAGCCGCCCTGCCGTGTTGTTCCAAGAAAGCAAGTGTGGCGCAATACTTGGCGGGTAGCTCCAAGGTGTCCAGTCAGCCCTTTGGCAATTCCTGAAACCAGCATTTGTGGCAAGAAATGCCAGTTTAGTAAACCACCATGTTCAGACTGCTGCCTAGTGGCAACAAAATGTCTTCGTACTAGTGTGGCAGAATCGTGCATTGAGTCGTCCCCAGTTTTTTGCAAATGCCGCGTCATTCCTCGGAGTGTAAGCCGAAGTGAAGCTTCAGACATGATGTGTACATTTCCACCTGCACCATACACATGCATGACTTCAGGGCTTATGCCAGACATCCGACCCCCATGCTCTATACATAATGCCATCACCTGTTCAGCGCATCATATGCCCTGTTGTTCCCAAACAAATTGCTTCATAGTCCCTCGCTCAATGACTGGTGGCTACTCGGGGCCAGACAGAAAAGGACTCTGCCAACAATGTCATAGACCAAAAGGCAAATGTAAATGTGTTGTTCGTATCGGCACAGGGGGAATTTGTACTAGCCCAAAAGGAGCAACTTCTGATTCAAGTTTGGCTTCAAGCGATGACAGTACATCTGAAAAGTCATCTACACCATACCCGCAGAAGAACACGGCAAATACCACTAACAGGACGCATTTCAGTGAACAGTCTCAGATACCAAACCACAAACTATTCCGATTCAGATCAAGCAGCAGTAGTAGCAGCAGTTCTCTGGAAAGTTATCGCCAAAAAGCCGGTAGTTCCTTGTGTAGCCATTCTTCAGAGGTGTGTGATGATTATTGTGAAACGTGTCAACAAGTCGAGTGTCACTGTCTCGTGCGACAATGCAATGGTGATGTGTGCTGGATGGACCCAACTCAAATCATTCCAACAGACGAGGAACGGTGTTCTCACTTGTCGAAGGTTATTTTCAACTTTCGGAGCAGCGACATTTTCCAAGCAACGTTTGACGTGACTATTGTCATAGGATGTACTCTATTTCCAAGCCACAGGTAACCTGCATGAGTATTACTAAAAGTTTTGATAAACTCAGTCAATGCTTCTCGCAAGAGCATGTACAAGTTTCATGTAGAAGCATGCATAAGATGTATCTGGCTTTGTGCATTAGAATAATTGATACATCTATTCCCAATTGTATTTCATCTGCTGAATGTCACTGTAACCAGCCGAGAAATGCCCTCGTAAAAGGCAAGCATGCAAGCTTCCTTAAGCTGTATCACTGATTAACTCATTATCACGAGTAGTTAATAAGTTTGTATTTTAGTTCTGGCCTCACCACATCGTTGCATTCGTGTTAGTTTGGCAATCCTGACTGCATATTTTCGATAAATTCGATATTCCCTTCCTTTATTGATTTCTTTCAAAATGGCATACGAGTTTTGTGATTCAGTCTAATGATAAGAACCTGCCGTGGCTCTGGCTCCTGTATTGTCCGTTAAAACGTTAACTATGCAGCTTGCTATCAGGTGCCCTAACAGGTAGCAGATTTTCTGACAATTTGCGTAAGATTTGCTCATGTTTGTTCCTTGAATTTCTTGGTGCGCTCTTTTGATGCTGCAAGCTTTTCATAATATCGCAGATAGCTGGATGGTGCAATGGTAAAGTCGCTTACATTTTTTTATTCGTGATCTTTATTGGAGTGACCTTTAAGCTATCTTTTCCTCTTCGCACGCCTACAAGCTGTTGATAGTGTTGATTTAATGTGATTATTATTTGAGTTAAGAACTGTAACGGGTCTCTGCGTAATCTGGTACCAGATTTTAGTGCAAGATAATGCCACATCCCTCCTAATGGTTACGGTCACAAAAAATAGCATCACTTGTTTCAATTCCTTTAAAGCAATTTCTTTGAAGTTGATATTTTATAATACATGCATAATTTAATAGTTTAATAGATGGCCTAATCCAACCAGGACAACACGAAGCCATTGGCCTCGGACGAAACGCTGCCTCCTTGGACATAAAAACTATGTAATAAATCATTTATCGCGACCCATTGTTGCAAAGTATGGCTATAACTATTACTTAGCGAGAGCCCTAACGGGTACCCATATTCGTCGTAGAACTATGAAAATGGTTTCCCACGTGAAATTCTCAGTCCTGCCTGGTGAAGTTCGTGCTAAGGCAACTGACCTAACATATAACGGCACGACCACAGAACAGATAGAAGTCCCACTGGCACAGTAACAGAAGTCTCTCAGCCGGTATTGAAGTGCTGTAAGCATTTAACCAAAACTGTTGCCGACAGACAAGAAGTAGAAATTTGTCCAATGCTTCCGTACTTTACCTAGTGCTACGAAAATCTTTCCCTAACGCGCACACAGAAAATTTGCTACAAGTTAAGTTGGAATGCAACACAGCCTGCATTGATCACCAAACTGCATAGACAATTGGACAATTTTGCAGTCTACTCCGTGCATTTTGGTGAAGGACACGCTTAATTGGTAGTTTGCTGCTAGAACTAACATTAAAGTGATAGTTTATAGACCTAACATGCTTAATTGATAGTTTCCATGGTAATGACTTAACACTCGTAATTGATAATTTGGTGATGGACCAAATGCCTTTAAATTGATCTAACACGCTTAGTTGGCAGTTTGTTGATAGAACTAACATGCTTAATTGATAGTTTGTAGACCTAACATGCTTAATAATTGATAGTTTGCGTGGTGATGAACCTAACTCACTTAACTGATATTTTGTGGTTCTGAACCTAACACACTTAACTGATAGTTTGCTGATGACCTACCAAGCTTAATTAGTAGTTGTTAATAGAACTAGCATGCTTTATTGATAGTTTGTATGGTGAGAGACCTAACATGTTAAAGGGCAATTACATCCATTTTGACACGCATGTTTTACTTTTGGATCACTCACACAATAATTAAACAGAAGAATTACGGTAGGAATACGTTATGTACGCCCGATACAACAATTTAATTACTGCATCACCAAAACATGTAATGTTCGCACGGAACAACCGAAATTAATGGTGACAGATGGAGCCGCTGTTCTGTGGGAAGCCCACTGAAATAGCTGTGTTGGCTGTGAGTAGCTCAAGTGTCTGATGGCCTTAGCTGGCCACTACTCTCGTGCTTTCGTTTACCAGTTATTTAAAAAGAAAAAACAAGGAGGGGGTGGGTGGAATCGAACATGGACTTGTGTTCTACTAGAGCCAAATAACTTCATTTGAGAATGACGATTTTTTCTCTTATTTCGCAAGAGAGCGTTGCCGATAAATATTGGCCACCCAATTTCGTATGTGTCGAAGCTGTATGCAGACACAAGCCGAATGCGTTTGTTGCAAGGAAGCACTTGCATGAAAAAAATCTTCATTTACAAATGAAGTTATTTGGTTTGAGCAGATTCGAAGACAACTCCATGTGCCACGCCCCCACAGCTAAGGCTCTTGAGCTACTCACAGCCAACACAGCTATCTCGGTGGGTTTCCAGCAGAACAGCGGCTCCATCTGTCGGCTGAGTTGAAACAGAACAGCTCCATCTGTCGGCATTGATTTCGTTTGTTCCGCGCGAAACAATGGCGCTACCCATTACGTGTTTTGGTGATGCAGTAATTGAATTGTTGTATCGGACATACGTAACGATTCTTACCGCAATTCTTGTGTTTAGTTATTGTGTAAGTGATCCAAAAGTAAAACATGCATGTCAAAATGAATGTAATTGCCCTTTAATTGATAGTTTGGTGGTGATGAACTTAACACAATTGATAATTTGGTAATGGACCTAACACTCTTGATTGATAGATTGGTGACGAACCTAACATACTTAATTGACAGTTTGTTGATAGACCTAATACACTTAATTGATAATTTGGTGATAAACCTAACACACTTTGATAGTTTGATGATGAACCTAACACGAAAATTGATAGTTAAGTGATGGACCTAAAACTTATTGATAATCTGGTGATGGACCTAACACGCTTAACTTGATAGTTTGGTGATAGATCTGACACATTTAATGGATAGTTTGTTGATGGACCTAACAGCCTTAATTGATAGTCTTTGTGTGAGAACGGACAAGCTTGACTGTCTGGTAATAGGACCTAACATACTTTATTGATGGTCTGGTGATAGACCTCATGTTTAATTGAGAACTTCGTGATGGCCCTAACATGCTTAATTGATAGTTTTGGGATAGACCTAAACATGCTTAACTGACAGTTTGGTGATGGATCTACCATGCTACATATTGTTTAATATTCTTGGGTTTGATGTTTCAGTGTTATCCTGATGGCCCACAGTGACTATTTCAAAGATTGCTTCACGACTCGCCAGTCGTTGGGCTACTGCCCGTCGTCCAGCGCACCCCTCCGATTTTCCCTGGAACACATGTCGGTCAGTGCCGAGACTTTCCAGTTAATCCACCATTGGCTCTACACTGCCCAATTGTGTTTCGACTCGCCATGTCATTTGGTTAGAGTGTGGATGGCGGCAAAGGAACTTCTTATGCCTGGTAATCCATTTTACTTCGTAGTTGTTTATACGTTTCTATTTGTTGAATTATTATAGTAGTCCTATACGTATATGCAGATAGCCTTCAGTAAGCTTTTCCGATGGCTTAGTAGGGTTAATCGTTGACAGTGTCGATTTGGGGGAGTGAGGGCGGAGCCGGAAATTTGCTCTTTCCATGCTCTGACTTTTTTTTTCTGTGTATTCTTTTTGTTTTCCCAGTACTCTCGTTTTTGCTTCTCTATTGCCTCAAGGATAGGTAAGCTAATACTTGTTTATATATTACATTGCACTTTATTCTGCAAGGCATTAAGCGCATATCGAAGACTAAATGTTTGGGGTGGGGTTGTTAAGGTAGATAGTTTTGACTATTTCCTGTTTTTATACGAAGATTTTA
>JAHWFP010167834.1:0-41696 GCA_023313725.1 Lithobius niger | reverse complement strand
AAAAAAAAAAAGGCCGGCACACCAAGAGTATTTTGTGACGGCTCCCTGTGGTTTGAATTTCTTTCATGGGTAAATTAATTATCCGACTTCATTTAAATTAAGAAAATTAAACCATGGACTGAGTAAACGCAGTACAAAAAAGGATAAAAATTTCTTTTTCATCGGGCTTGGTTAGTCCCCCAGGGACCTTCTACCATCTACCGGGTCAGTTCACGCAGATGAACGTGTCTGAGCTATAGCACATCTATTTCCCTTGGTAAAGTGTGTAGGCGCGAGATTCAGTTGATGACAGTTTTGCTCCCAAACCAATCCTCGAAGCAAACGACGCTTGGTTTTTCGAAACCAACAAAAAAGTTTGTTTCAACTAAGCGAGTAGTTTTTTAATGAAATTGATGAATAATTGTGAATTATCTAATCGCTCAATCTTTACTGAACGTTAAAATACACATTATTAAAACAAAAACGACAAATTCTTACCAGATTACCCATGACGAGAGTAGCTGACGTTCTTGCGTTATACTTGCGCATGACTTGCGTCAAACCAAAACAATGGCGTGCTTTTACGATGATCGCTTGTGACGGAGCTCTCGTCTGCTAACAAACGTTGCGATTTTCAGTCGCATTGTCGATTGTACTAGTAGGTTGTTTTTTTTTAGAAAAAAAAAAAAAAAAACTACTAGTAGGTTAATGCACTTTAAAACAATTGGAGCGGTCCGGCTTACGTTTGATACTCCTTCGTTTGTTAGTCCAATTTTGTGTCGATTCATCAGCAAAATCAAAAGCCAATGAGATGCAAGAATCAGTAAAATGGCGCGAAATAGGAGCAGCTCCCAAAATCTTGCACGGTTTCTTGCGGTAAAGCATAATAGCTTTGCAAGTAAAATGGGGCCTCCTGACCGGCCAAAAAACCACAAAAGCAAATTTAAATTTTATCAATCATAATAGCTTTGATAATAGTAATGTGACGATTCGTGCACATCATTACTTATCACAACACAGTACATTAATTCAGTCACGTCTGACATCATAAAGTACTTACGATTTATTACTGTCCTGGTACGGTATTACAGCTTGCCCGTGGCTTACACAAATATTATCGTTGCTAACTCTACTCTTGTCGTACACTAGTCTACAACTCGTTCGCTCGCACTTCTCTCTATCCACCGTCGTCCGACCACCAAAATCACATTATTTGCAAGATGCACTCATCCACGTGATGGTCGCTGACTATTGCCAGGCATGATTAAGGCTCCATTACACTCACCCCCCCCCCCCCCTGGGAGGGTGGCAATACCACATCTCCCAAATGATCCCTTAGACGCCAGAAGGTCATCACAAACGCAGCCCAAATGACCCATAGGTTCAACCAACTCCCCCACTACTCCTAGCACACCTCACGCTTGCAAAACCTGAACGGCTGGCCAACCGACAGGAGGATTCCCCTTTTTGAGACGTCTGGAGCACAAGGCTCTTTATGCCAATAGACCATCCTACTGCCACACCCTATTGCCAGAAGGGCAAGAAGACAGAACCCGGTCTCCCAACGCTGCACTCTTGCTTCAGAGATGGTACCCCCGGACTCACTTAATGCTAGCTGAACTAGTCGATAACCGTGCATGCACAGGTGCCCCACCCCAGCCTCTTTATCGGCAGCTCAACACGGATTCCATTTCCCCCAACCTAGGCCTCTCGCTTCCGTTGAAATCTAAAACCCGACATGTCAAATCGCAGCATGCCGGTAGCATCACCTACATATTTGATTACATGCTCACAAATGGCAAAATATATATAGAAAAGTTGGATCAGAGAGTGCATGGGGAGAAAAAAAACCATCATAAATGTGACAGGAGGAAAAGAACATGTATGACACTCCATTAGGTGGGGTAATATAACTGACTCAACCACTTATCATGCTTCCCTGTCCTAATCCTCTCCATTTTTCCTTTTTTCTTTTTTTTTTATGACAGTGAAGTAAAGCAGGCCGAAAGGCTAAATCGAAAGTATTGCCGAAAAAGCGATAACTGCCCCCCCCCCCTTTTCTTATTGCACTAAACAATTAACACAAAACGAAATGGTAACAAAGTAAGAGCTAAAAAAAACTTTATATATGTGCATATACGAGTACATTAGATGCGGGTCCATTAGATAATCGTGGGTACGGTAATTTCTTCGTGATGTGGCTGTTTCTGCATACATGTCCTTGAAGGATGCGCTCTTAACTTGCATAAACACTGCCGTGGTGGCCAATCGTTGCTCCTATTGCCACACAAACTATGCCGCCGCCACCACCGACAGTACCCATCTCACTCCCATCGCCGCCCACCAATCACTTAGCGTTAGTACAGTCTGACTCCGATCGTACGTCGTAGCCAGTATCTAGATCTCATTGACCCCTCATCGTCCTAGTGAGAGTGTGGCGCGGCCATCGGGTGGACCCTGCCATATCTACTTCATCAAAAAAAGCGTGCATTGGCAGCGAGTGAGGGATCGGCATATTGAAAGTAAAGAACAGCACCTCGGGCGAACACATTTGCAGCGGTGTAAATAGCGGGCCGTGCAGGCCACATGGCACCAGCCAATCTTGTGTCTCCATCGCGCAGAAAATCTCTCGGACGGCTGCAGTCGGAATAGTTGTCTTGAAACGGGGTAGTGCAGCACTGCCTTGGAACCCGCGCATCACTTCCCGTCCTGCCTCCAGTCCATGCCGTCGAACCAGCTTCCCGGCGGCGACCTTGTCGGGCGTTCTGCCATCCACTCTGCGATTGCATGCTCCTGCACAACTGGATGGGAGGGCATTCCCACAGCGGAATCTCTATAATTGGAGTGCAGTGCTTTGGCTGTGCCATGGTTGGAGAAGCATGGGACAGTAACAGAGAATTCTTGAAGAAGATTTCCACAACCAAATCACTTGCTGCGATGCAGGCACAACTGCAGAACCAATCGAGCAGTCTCTTGGCCGTGCTTGTGGGGGCCTCGCGCCGGCCGTTTGCATCATTGCCACTCGTCTGTCACGGATACGTGTCATGTCGTCCAGTGGGTAGCACTCGGGAACTTGTGCGTGGAAAGAGAACTTGCCTGGGAGACCGTCGCCGTCCTCATTCGCCTGTATCCAACCGTCGTCGTGGGTACCCGCTATGGCCATGCCACTTCCTTTGTCCTTTTCATTGTCCTGTACTAGACCCTCTGGTGCGGTCGAGTCCCCTGCCAGTGGTCCGCTCATTCTGGACGCCAATTGTGACGATTCGTGCGCATATCACTTATCACAACACAGTTCATTAATTCAGTCACGTCTGACATGATAAAGTACTTACGATTTATTACTGTCCTGGTACAGCTTGCCCGTGACTTACACAAATATGATCGTTGCTAACTCTACTCTTGTCGTACACTAGTCTACAACTCATTCGCTCGCACTGTCCTCTGTTCACCATCAACCGACCGCCAACATCCCATTATTCGCAAGGTGTACTCATCCACGCGATGGTCGCTCACTATTGCCAGGCATGATTAATGCTCCACTACACTAAGTGGGTCCACCCTATCAAGGATACGTATAATCCAAGCTCCCTGGGTTTCCACTTCGCCCCTGTACGTTTTTCTCTTCGTTTCTCACTTTCCAAACCGCAGCCACCTCTCCGAAGCCATCTCGCCACCTTCCCGCCCCTCCCCTTTCCCAACAGCCCACAGTTGGCGATTTGATTCTGGTGATGCAACTAAGGAACGAATTCTAGGGATGCCAGAATCAAGCCTTTTTTCAACCAATTTTCTTTTTTTATTTTCTGAAGCATCAGTGGTAGGCCCTATCTTATTGGAAAAGCAGTATAAACTCAACCAGGGGCGTACGCAGGTTTTCAGAGGGAGGAGGGGCGGGCACGAGGACAGACTTAAAGAAAATGTGCAAACAAACTTTCTGACCTTGAACGAAACAGTAAATTGGTATTTTATCCAATAATCAGGTTGCCAGTACATGGTTCTTTATCGGAACCTTGCAGTGAATTATAACAAAGGTTTTTTTGCAGACAGTTGGCCTTCTACATGCCCCGGTCAGAATGTGGATGATGCCACCCTGGCATCTTTGGGGAATTTTTTTTAATGAAGGTCAAAGGTCCGTTTTTTTGCTATAATTTCTTAACCGTTGTTCACATCAAAAAACACAGAATACAAGTCTAAAACAAAACTAAATTCTCTTCAGGAAAAGTAGTATTCAATTTTGACGTCAAGTTAAACCTTATGGCCAAAAGTTGTCATTTTATGCCAATTTGATGGTAAATAGTATATTTAGTATTACAGTGTATAGCATTCCTGACTATGTACCTTTGCTTTTACCTATCTAATTACTCTAGATAGACATACTTAAGCTCTTCTGAAAGGTGGTGATGTATTCTTTCCATCAAAGATGATCACAATTGTGTATATTAAATGCGGACCGTCCTACGCCCATTGAAAGTGTTGTCGTAATGGCGTAGCGACGAAAGAATGTTGATTTTCGATTTCAAAGTCCTCCTGTGAGCTATCTAATTACTCTAGATGGACATACTTAGGCTCTTCTGAAAGGTGGTAATGTATTATTTCCAGCAAAGCTAATCATAATTGTGTATATTAAATAGAGACCGTCCTACACCCATTGAAAGGTGTTGTAATGGCGTAGTGGTGAAAGAGTATGGTGATTTTCGATTTCAAAGTTTTCTTACCAGCTATCTAATTACCCTACATGGACATACTTAGGCTCTTCTAAAAGGTGGTGACATATTATTTCCAGCAATGCAATTAGGTATGGCAAATTTTTTCTGCACATAATTGATGTTAGACATCCTCATTTGCAGTTCGAAGGGTGACATCATGTGATGTTAAGGATGGTAACCAAATCTAACAACTACCACTGCTGTTTGTTTACAGGTGTATCATTTATTAGTCTGTTGAAAATTCCTATTCAATTTCGGGGTGTTAAATTAACGAAACGTGTTGCATATATTATTACACCGCACAAATAGTCCAGGCTATACTCTACAGCTGTTAACTCTAATAATCCAAAAATGTCGCCACTACGCCATTACCTTTCAATGGCAGTAGGACAGTCCCTATTTAAGATACACAGTTGTGATAAGCATTGACAGAAAGAATACATCACTACCTTTGAGAAGAGCCTAAGTATGTCCTTCTGGGGTAATTAGATAGCTCATAGGAGCACTTTTAAATCAAAAATCACCATTCTCTTTCACCACATCATTACAAAAGCACCTTCAATGGGGTCCCTATTTAAGATACACAACTGTGATTAGCATTGAAGGAAAGCATACATCACCACCTTTTAGAAGAGCCTAAATATGTCCATCTTGGGTAATTAGATAGCTCATAGGAGCACTCTGTAATCGAAAACCACCATACTCTTTCGCCGCTACGGTATTACACCTTCTTTCAATGGGCGTAGGATGGTCCTTATTTAAGATACACAACTGTGATTAGTATTGCTGGAAAGAATACATCCCCACCTTTCAGGAGAACCTTAGCATGTCCACCTAGGGTAATTAGATAGCTCAGAGGAGCATTTTGAAATCGAAAACCACCATACTCTTTTGCCGCTAAGCAATTACGACAACCGTCAATGGGTGTAGGATGGTCCCTATTTAAGATACACAGTTGTGATAAGCATTGACAGAAAGAATACATCACCACCTTTGAGAAGAGCCTAAGTATGTCCTTCTGGGGTAATTAGATAGCTCATAGGAGCACTTTGTAATCGAAAACCACCATACTCTTTCGCCGCTACGCAATTGCGACAACACCTTTCAATGGGCGTAGGATACCGTCCCTATTTAAGATACACAATTGTGATTAGCGATGATGTAAATAATACATCACCACCTTTTAGGAAGCCTAAGTATGTCCTTCTAGGGTAATTAAGATAGTTCATAGGAGCACTTTGAAATCGAAAATCACTATTCTCTTTCGCCGCTACGGTATTATACCTTCTTTCAAAGGGCGTAGGATGGTCCTTATTTAAGATACAAAACTGTGATTAGTATTGCTGGATAGAATACACCCCCACCATTCAGGAGAACCTTAGCATGTCCACCTAGGGTAATTAGATAGCTCAAAGGAGCATTTTGAAACCGAAAACCACCATACTCTTTTGCCGCTAAGTAATTATGACAACACCTTTCAATGGGTGTAGGACGGTCCCTATTTAAGATACACAACATTGTGATTAGCGTTGATGGAATGAATACAACACCTTTTAGAAGAGCCTAAGTATGTCCTTCTATCGTTATTAAACAGGTCATAGGAACACTTAAAAATAAAAAATTACCATTCTCTTTCGCCGCTACGGTATTATAACACCTTTCAATGGGTGTAGGACAGTCCCTATTTAAGATGCACAACTGTGATTAACATTTCTGGAAAGAATACATCCCCACCTTTTAGAAGAGCCTAAGTATGTGTATCTATGGTGATTAAGATAGCTCATATTAGCACTTTAAAATGGAAAATCACCATATTCCTTCAGCGCTACGCCAACACCTTTCAATGGGCATAGGATGGCGTGTATTTTATATACACAATTGTGAGGAACATTGATGGAAAACTACATCACCACCTATCTGATGAGCCTAAGTATGTCCATCTAGGGTAATTAGAGAGGTAAAAGCAATGGTACATAGTCAGGAATGCTATGTACATAATTAAAATCATACGATGTGCGTGCGTGCGTGCGTGTTTGTACCTCTACTCCTCCGGAACCAAAGCACCTACAAAGACGGGAGTAGGACCAAACGAAAGATAATTAAATTTCGCTTTTAATAGGCCTATTTTCATCACTGTAATGTTATATTATCACTCTCAAATAAGCGAAAAACCCTGAAAAACTAACGTCAACGTTTTTTTTAACCCTCTTCAAGTTCGTTCATGACGTCATAGTTTGTTCATGATAACCTCCTCGAGCGAAGGGAGTAGATCTGGAAAAGGATGCACGGAGGACGTATTTTGCAACACACCACATATACATCTTAAAATTGGTTTTGTATTAACTGACTTGAGGCATGGGATATCAAAACAATAGATTTGGTTTTAAAAGGGTGTGAAACATTCGTGTTTCTGAAGCACAGAGGCGCGTGGATTGAAAGAGCAAAGCGAGAGATTTCCACATAAAATAAACCTTTTCAATTAAATGTGTCTCGCTTTGATCTATCGTAGGAGATTACATCTGACGTTCTGCAGATGTTTCTCCAAGTGAGGGATCATCAGAAAGTAAAGTGATAAGACGCCCATAGAAAAATCTTTACTGAGCAGGACGTAAAGAACAATATTCTTAAAGTAAGTAAAACAAGAAAACCCATATAAAGTGTATACCAACACAAATTACAAGTGATGTGTGGTTCATGGTGGTTACATTGATTCAGTCACGTTTCTGAGGAAATGTTTGACATCAGAAACGGCGCTTTTCTGATAAATTGCTTGATCTTTTCGCTTGACTCCTTGGACGTAAAAAAATAATACTGACCTTCTCTCGATATAACCGATATCGCATTCTACACTCTTATAAATCGCTTGATCGTTTTTTTATGTGGAAGGACTGTCTGTATCATAAGTGTTGCAGCAAGAAATCTCCTCGAGCACAGCGAGACGACGCGGAATGAGCGAGCGACTCCGCTAGTACACTGTAATACTAAATGAACTATTTCCGTCCATTTGGCATAAAATGACAAATTTGGGCCATAAGGGTTAATTTTACGTCAAAATTGAATAGGACTTTTCCTGAAGAAAATTTAATTTTGTTTTAGACTTGTATTCTGTGTTTTTTTTTTTTATCTGAACAACGGTTAAGAAGTTACAGCAAAAAACCTGATATTTGGCCACCGATTTTGACGTTTGACCTTCATTTAAAAAAAAAATTCCCCAAAGATGCCAAAGTGGCATCATCTACACTCTGACTGGGGCATGTAGAAGGCCAACTTCCTGCGAAAAAAAAGACTAAAATACCAGGGCCTGCACCTGGTTGATTTTAGTTTTTATTGCCTAACTGAAAATATATATTACCTTTTTTACAGCAGTTTCCCCCCTTTTGAGCTTATTTCCCTAGAAGTTTGAAGTTTGGCTTCCCTGTTGGACTCGTAATAGTTCTGCGCATGCGCAAACTTGGGTCAGTCTATATAAGCAGACTGCGCAAGCCGAACCACATCATTTCTCCCTGTACCAGAACCTAGTTCATGGCGGGGAGGTTGGGCGGGATGAAACGTAATGTAAATTTTCAGTTAGCCAATAAAAACTTAAATCAACCAGGTGCAGGCCCTGGTATTTTAGTCTTTTTATAGTCGATGAAAATTTACATTACCTTCTTTATAGCAGACTTCGTCACCTAGGTGGAGGGACTAGGTTGGAGTATCCCGCATTACGAGTCAGCACCCGCAAGGAACCAGTCCCGGAGAAGACGACCTTAAATCCAGCACCATACCCACAGCGGAACATGACAGCCTAATGTAGGTTATAGAGGCTTGGTGTCAAATGTACCGCCCAAGTGGGAGGTTAAGGGTGTGAGCTGTAAAGAGCCGGGTTTTCCTCATTACTTCTTTTCTTTTTTTTTTTTGTTGGAGACACAGTTCAGCTAATATTAAGGAGTCTTGCATCCTACGGGGGAACAAGGTAAACAAGTAATCTTACGTAAAACCTGCTTACCTTGATGGGAAGATCTGGTTGGTGGACCTTGAGAATGGCACAGGCACGGGAGTGAGAGGCGTATGGAGACACGGGAACGTGGTAGATACGAGAGAATCCAATTGATGGGTCGGAACAAGAGTGTCATTGAGATGTCTTGACGTTGTCGTTTCGTGTCCGTTTTTTATTTTTTTTTTTAAAGTGGTGGTAAATTGCCGAAATGAGAATGATAGATAATCTTGGATGAAGCATTGTGGTTCGTAGGTCACTTGTGTGTTGAAGGGGCCAGTGGAACGAGTGCTTCGTCAGTCCGAAAGAGATGCTGACACGTAACTGTCTAAGTTATTGTAAGATGCGGACGCCAAAAGCTGCTCCTCTGGCCCTGTCCCGGCACGGGGACCAGGGAGGATCATGCGAGGGAATGGCTGAGTGAGGATCGATGCCGTGGAATACCGGGATGAAGGTCGGTGCGTTATACTGCCAGACTGAGTAGCTGGAGATGGCTGAGGTATGTTTCGATGCAGCGTCAGACCAGGTGAGTAACCGTGCTTTGGAAGAAAACAGAGGAGGATCGGATGTTGGAGAAAAATGTGAAGATGCGGTTACAGAAGGATCCAGGAATGGTGATGGTAATGGTGAAGGAGCGGTGGCGTGTAGAATGGCGACTGAAGGACGACTTGTGACGAGGACGCACAGACCGTCTGTGAGCGGAACTGAGCGGATGATGGTGCGTTATGTAGCCTGCGTGTGCGCGAGCGTGCACAATAGTAGGCCCCTCCATGGGGGTGAAGTTGGTATTGGAGAGACCCAACGATGATTGTTTTTAAGCAGGTTGTAGTTTATCCGTAATGTGTGGCATTTTCGGCGCACAACTTCGAGTTTATTACTGTAGGATTTATTGTTTGCACGCAACAGTTCGTTTTCGGCTTGGGTGTCGTTGTTGGCCGTTGCGGCAGCGGATTCGGTAAATGAGAGCACAAAGCTTATATTAAAGTCTAGGTTCTCGAGTTCACGAGCAGAATGGTGGACTCCACGAATGAGCGATTCTCAGAGGATCGTTGCTGATGGGAATGGTGCAGCCGGCGGCGAGGCTTGTAATAGTGACACGGGTGTCATAGGAACGTCGGTAGGACGGTTTGAGGGTGAAACGGACGAGGGAACGGTTGCGGATGAGGGAACGGAAAGCCGAACCTGTGTGGACTGCATTGTTTTCCGAGGGGCAAACGGTATCGTGGCCTTTTTAATTCGCATGGGCTTGTGGGTCGGCTGTGGCACTTTGCTGGGTCCGGGGGTATAAGGATCAATAGATCGTTGTGTTGGTTGTTGTGGAAGTTGCACTAAAGGTACTTTTACTGGCGAGGAATCGAGATGAAGTTGAGAGTGTCGTAACGCCCGCTTCTGAGCAGCACGGACCAATCGTTGACGAGATTGGAGTTGTTTTTTCCTGATAATGATCTACTTCGACGGTGAGATCGTTAGACAGACTCTGCATTTCTTCTGAACACCATCATATTCCCGATGTTTCTGACAGCAAGGATGGGGGTCGAAGTGTGTGGTTTTGCCAAAGAAACCGAAGCAACGGCAGAGTTTGGTTGAGGGAACGGGAGGTAGAGGTTCTTCTGAGGACGAGGAGTCCGACATGTTGCCTGTAAGACGCATGAGTGATACTGTGAAGTGCGGGTAGTTAGACAAAGAGGTGGCAATGTACGTACTCCTGGTGGCAAAAGCGGAGGAAGGTAACGAGTGGCAATCGGTAACTCGAGTCGTGAAAGGTTGTAAAAGGGAACTGAAGTAACCGTAAAATTTACTTCCAACAGAGTGGAAATTCTCCATATTTCGCTTACTTCCACACTTCCTTATCTAGCTCATTTTCGACTGCAGCCTGCAGCTTCTTCAGGCTCTTCGAAGGTAAGTTTATCTTCTGTTTACATCCTTCGTTGTGAACACGATCGCCAGCCGAGTTTGAAATCGCCGCTACGCGTAGCCTCCCGAATTTAGAAGGCCCTTCGTCACTGCCAAGCCTCACGTCTTCAGTAGGCCGTTCCCAACCTCTCAGTTTCCATTTTGCATTCAGTTGTTTTCTCAGGTCGACTCCAATTAGGTTAGACACTTGAGGAGAGGAAGGGCCCTGTATATTCATCAGTGGTACGTTTTCAATTTCATGGAGCTTAATTGCAATGGATTCCAAATTTCTCACGATGTCTATCCCATCCTGAATTCGATCGAATCAGTGTCTCAGCTCTGTCCCACATCATTTCATGCTGGTTTTCCATGCAAAATGGAAACTGAGAGGTTGGGAACGGCCTACTGAAGACGTGAGGCTTGGCAGTGACGAAGGGCCTTCTAAATTCGGGAGGCTACGTGAAGAAGCTGCAGGCTGCAGTCGAAAATTAGCTAGATAAGGAACTATCTGGAGTGTGGAAGTAAGCGAAATATGAAGAATTTCCACTCTGTTGGAAGTAAATTTGATGCAGCGTTCCACAGTAATGAGCGTCAACGTTATGGACTTTTTTTTGTGTGAAGTAACCGTGTAGTAGAGGATGTATGATTCTTCTTTGAATATATGTTGGGCTTTTGTATGTTTTTTTTTTTTTTTTTTACAGAGGGAATAGTCCATAAGGTTAAGCACCTGAGAAGTACGGAGAAATCTGCTAGCCCATGGCGGAGCAGAACGAAAGCTACGAGGAACATAAGGATAGATCCGATGGTTGAACAGGGGAAGATGTTGTTTTAGCCGCTGCTCTGCGGGATTGTACTTGTAGTATGAGCTTAGCATAATCGAAGAATCGAGGATTCTGAAAGAAAGAAGTGTCAAAGACAATCGAGAGTAAAGATGTTCCTAATTTGCTAGGGGTTCTAGGGCTTTAGCAGCCGTTGAAGTCGGATGTTGTTAAGAGAGCCGGTTTTCAATTGGAATGTGGAGGATGGATCGGGGATCCCCTCCCCCCCTCCCCTTTTTTTTTTGGAAGTGTCCTGGGCATAATGGTAACCTGTAGGAGACCGGGAACCGAGTTCGGAGCGATGCCAACAGCATGGTGTGTGGAGAAGAAAGGCCAAAAATGGCAACATGTATGTGTTGTCGTGATGAGAAGAGAACCGAAGAAACATGGAACGTCAGGTATCGGTGGGCTGGGAACCAGGTTATGGGTAACAGGACATCTTGGAAAGGCCGGAGTAGGTAAGGACCGAATGGATGAAAGGGAACCAGTTGGTAACTGGAACGGAGATACAATCGTGAACGTGTAAAGCCTGTTAAATAGTCCGTAAATGTAGTCCCCCCCCCCAACCCCCGTCTTTTTATCTCTTCTTGTTTTTTTTTTTGTACAGGATGAGGGGAGGAACGTGGCGGTGTAATAGGTAACGTAGATTGTGTAGGGTCCGTTGTTGGGAAGAGGCGTGTTACTCCAGCTATGAACAGTTTGAGGGAACGTGGAAGACGTGGAGACTGAGGTTCGAAGGGCAGGAAGAGAGGGTGATGTGGTCCCTTAAGCAGAATGTAAGTAACGTCAATGTCGCTGTTGCAATCCTCAGCACAATAGTTCGCTGTTGGGCACTGGTAGTATAGGTGCGGATTTAATGGGAAAGCAACATGCAGTTGGTGACTCGGATGGGAAACAGAACATCTGTTTAAAGACGGGAAAGGGAACTGGTTGAGTATTTGCACGTGGCGGGCTGAACCTGGATGAACGTGGAGAATCTGATCCCATGGGAACCAGGGTAACTGGTGAGGGTAAAGTTGGTAAAGTGATGGAACGTGGAGACGAGTTGAATCGGAGTGCCGGACGGGAACGGTAGAAGCTAGTCGTCTTGGATGAAAGGACCCTCGGTTAGCTTCAGATGGGAACGAGGAGACGAGATGCGGGAAGGAGGATGATGAGGCACATGAGGAGGATGCAGAAGGATGGTCCGGGTTGCTGGGTGACGTCCGCATCTTTGTGGAACTGCCTGAGAAATGCGAGGATGATGTGACGGGGGACAAGTCCCACACAGCAAGTCCCACTTTGCAAAAAGTCTCTAAGTCCGGGGTCATGCGTCATCAAAAGCTGCTATTAGCTTCGAGACCAACGGGTTGGAGTCTACTGTTGTCCTCCCGATGCACATTAGAACGGAATTAATAGCTGATCAGTACCCCTTGATCGAGTTCGGCGACAGATCATTTGGAAAAGCTAGAAACTCCACGAGTTTGTACACTATAGGGTCGCAGTCATGTGACTTGGCCAAGGCGAACCACCTCTTCCACTGTCCTTGGTACATCCTAGCCGTCGAGTCGCTATAGCATTGAAGGAGCCTGTCCGTCACTTCCTGTGAGAAGCCTTCTTCAGTTAAGTTTCTCTTCGAAGTAGCCACCTGTGAAGGTGTAGAATCCCTGGTGAGGGGTGGATCGTCTGTCCTCAGTGCTGGGATAGAAACGACTCTTGTCAAAGGAAGAAGAATAGGCTCTGCTCTCTGTAACTCCATTATGTCTGGCAACCATGAGGCTGCTGGCCAGCACGTACATGAACCTGAAGAAGTGAAGGACGGAAGCGTGGAGAGGAACATGTAGGTAAGCGTCTTCGAGGTTGATGGAGGTGGTCTACTCCGTTGGTTTGAGCGATAGTCAAATCGATTTCAGAGTTTCCATTTTGAAGTGATGATTCTCCATGAAATGGTTGAGGGGTTTCAAGTTGAAAATCACTCTGCCGCCTGCGGATTTCTTCGGTCTTGGTAAGATCGAGTTGTAGAATCCTGGGCTTGAGGGGGTCAAGACATAGACGAATTGCAGCTTTCGTGAGTCGATCATTTATTTCTTTGGTGAGAGGCAGGTGAGGGTTTTGTTACAAAGGTCCAAGGAGGTGAAAAGACGAGGCGAGGTTTGGAGAGGAAAATTGCTCGGATACCAAGAGAGACAATGGAGAGGATGATTTTGTCCGCATTAGCTTTTGCCAAGCAGGGAAAAAATGTTGGAGTTGGCCGCCGAATGGAAAGCTTGAAACAGCGCCATTGATGGCGAGATCTGCACCTGTTATTGGCGGAGGAGCAACCCTCTCCAATGTTGGTCGCCACTCGCCATTTGGCGAATGGAAATCAGCAGTTAGCGACCTGAAATTTAGCAATACTCGCAAGAATGGCGACTAGCTATAGAGAATTTCACTCAAAGAGCGATATCTCGGGAACCGTACAAGTTAGAGACGAACGGTTTGCGGCGTTATGCTCAGATTTATAAGGGCTATGTAACTGCTTTATCTTCGTTAATACTGGGGTTAAAGAGAATTTTAAAATTTTGTAAATGCATGAATTAGTAAAACCATGCATCATGCAAGATGTCATTGGTACGTGGTGAGTAGAAATTGTGAAATGGCGAGTGTTTTGTAAGGCTACTGGCCAAGTGGCGACTGCTACTGGATTCACATTCGAGAGGGTTGCGGAGGAGTATTTGCGGGAGTGGTGCTGTGTTTGTGATTGTTGTTGTGGTATTAGTTTCCCTGAAAGGGCTGGTTCTCCTGGAAGCGTTAAGGCCCGGAGGAGTGGACGGAACTGGGATGGTGAGTGGCCTTCGGGTCAGGCTTAACAGTTGGTCGATAATTATTGAATTGGTCGTTATTTTTTTTCAAAGTCGTTAAAAGTTGATAAAGTTCTGTTAAAGACTTGACCCAGAAGATATGTTAGATGTCATAAAAAATACGAGCGCCCCGAATACTACTCTAAGAGTTCACTTCACGATCCTTTTCAAGAATTTGAAAACCTTACGCTCAATCTCAAAACGAACAGAATACTCTACCGTATTCCACAAATTTTCGACAGTTCTTTTTAGTATGTGGAACCCACTTCAACTGTCTTTATCGGCATTGTACTTGTTTTTCTTCTTTGGCTTACAACATGGCGCGCGCTTGGTTTCGAACTCGGCGGTCGTAGCCTCCTGGATTTGTTCGCCCCTTTCCATCTGTACATAAGGCGGTCGCTTAGGTCATTACGCATTTTGTTTTTGATGATTGGGTTTTGAGGGTGCTTGGATGTTCATTAGCCTTTCATTGTTGCTCAGATGAGTTTGGATTGCCAACGATTCAAGCCCTCTCAGATGTCTTTCTTTGAATTAGACTTAGTAAAGAGTTACGGTGCCTTCCCAATCTATCTTATGTCGAGTGCTCATGTGGTGCACTGCCACGCCGTTTTCTTCCCTCTTGCTCCTGGTGTCAGCCATTATGTTGCTTTACTCGATTTTCACTTCTTTTCTTGTTTCTCCCACATAAACGGCGTATTGCCTTCGCAGTGTTCACGATTTTGGCCAAATCTACTTCCCCGTTTCCTGAGACCATCCTTCACTGCCTTCGTCACCCTCATCACCTTGCGCCGACTTATTGAGCAGTCTACTTTTTGTGCCTTTCCCACACCTCAGGTAAGACTCAAACCCTTGCTTCTTTTATATCCTCTGGAGGTTTTCGCTCATCCTTTTTAGGTGTGTAAGTCCTAGCCTTGGTGTTTTCCTTTCCTAGCGTTGTCTTCCTTACTTTTCTCGAGTTCCTCTCTCACTGGATGCTGTCTCTCTTCCCTGCCAATTTCAGCTTGAGCTTCTCTCAGCATCCGACTCAGTACCCCGGGTGGGTAGCCTAGTGCGACAAATTTACCTTTAACCTTCTGGAGATGCTCCTGGGCCAAAACCTTCGTCATGCTATGTCTTGCTACTTGTCTGAACTCATTCTTTGTAATCTGCAACAGCTGTGACTTGGTAAATGCCTTACCCGACAGCTTCAACATTTCCAAATTAATCTGTGAGAGAGGCTCGGGAACAGTTTCTGCACGTCAAATGACACCAATACATCTTCCTCTCCCATCTTAATATTTCTCAGACAATCAATCAGCTCCTCATTATGTTTTAGCCTATTGAGATACTCCACATATTTCTTCAAAAGCTCAACTACCATCCAATCAAGCTTCTAAGCTGACCCCCATTTTGCCACAGTAACCGAGGGGGTGTCCCTCCTTATGCAGCTTGACCTGATCAAAAATACAATGTAGGCGTTCCGGTGGTTTTGGCATCAGTTCACCTAACTCTTCCTTGGATAGCAAACTTTCTTTCTCCAGTCTTTCTAAGCTAAAAACACCATTTCCCATATTCCTGCCTTTGTTTACATACATGCCAGATAACATCACTTTCTCTTCTACTTTTTAATCATGCTCCACTCTGTCCATTAGCACAGTAGCGTTTGCTTTATCTGCCTTACAGATCACCACATCCAAGCGTTTTTTAAGTTTGCGATATGTACCCACTTGTTCCCACGTCAAATTCGGCACATGCTTCGGTGGTTTCTTTAAGGCTAGCTTTTGTAATTCAAGCCGCACATCCGTTCCCCACGTGTAACTCACCAGCAATAGCTCGACATCAGTCACAAAATTAGCTAAAGTGTGTCATCCCGCGTTGGCACAACCGGAATAAATTTGAGATCGAGATTCAGTACTCTCTCTTCAGCCTCCGTCAAACTCCTGCTCAAAAGATTAACCACGTATTTTCTCTCCGGATCACCCACACTTGCATCGTCAGGATACGTACATTTCCAACCCAGTCTGTACGTCAATTCGTGGCCGCCTAGCCTCAAAAATTTTTGTATGTGTCCCTCAGAAATACATCGCTCCATCCGTCTTCTTTTTTCGTCCAAAAAAAATCTTCCAACTCCAGCAAATGATTATCTTCCAACAGTCTCTTCAGCTTAGCCGTCAGTATCATGGCATTCACTTCCAGTTGTTTGAGCTTGACGTGACAATCAGTGATTGTCACGTCAAGCTCAAACAACTCCATCTCCTCAGCAATCATTTACACTTTCGTTATGAGCAGAGATGAGTAATACTGACGTGCGCTGCGAGAAGCTGATGCAACGCAGGTGCAATTTAAGCAACTTGGTTCTGGTCTTAAGGACTGCCAAATGGTGATGTAGGCTTACGGAGCCAAATGTCGATAGCTCGCCACAAATATCAGTTTGATCCTCTAGTAAGGCACCAATCTGTAAGACCAACAGACACCCGAGGTGTAAGAAATAAATTAGTCACGGACCAAGACTTTATTGCAGAAAAAATTTAACAGGTTGTCAATATACTTCACATTTAAATTATTCCTACACGGCTCTTGTCGATTCTTGTTGTTCAAATTTGGGAAAGGCTCCTTCTACTTCTTCCCAGGTAACTTTTCCAGCTGAAAGGTCTCTTACAACAGCAGGTATTTCACTCAACTGTAAAGAACAAAATAATTTTTTATATTATAATTTCCATTCTGAAGGCACCCAACTGAATGGACATCACGCTAGAATCAGAGTTTTGCCTATCTGATCGATCAAAGCAGCAATAAATTTATAACACAACAGGATCATCTACATAATAAAATCTTAGAAATCAAGACTCTTAAGAAGTGAAATTTTTAAGAATCTCAATTCACTGGGCAAATTTCCGAGCTGCATTCGCCCACTTTCACATTGTATATTGTGGGCGAATTCAGTCCGCTAAATTAGATGGTTCGTTTCACAGTAAACAATGTGATCATATTTTTCGTAAGAATCTAACATTCGCTTTAACAATTACTTTAAACTTGCAGTGTATGATGCTTATCATTGCTATCTTGCAAAGTGGTCAGCAACAATAAGACCTCTGTAAATGAAAAAGAACATTAATGAGGCATTGTCGGCGATTTACTTTCAGCCTCTCAAAGAATGACAAAGCCAGCATGATCATGACCATGGAAGAATGTAATAGAATCGATCATTAGAAAGGGGGCTACATAGAAAGGGGATCATTAGCATTGGAGGAGGGAGACTTGAGTCACAGGATGCGCTGACTGAGTGAGTGAAACGAACGAAAAATCAGCATTGTAAAACTACGTCATCAGTGCTCACTTAGTATAACCAGACGAAAAGGATTTCGAGAAACTTAATTTGATGCCGCAATGATACACAAAACATAGACGTGACCACACAAACTTTTAAAACTGTGCATCCAACACCACCTGTGCATAGAGTGGATTTCAGCAAGGAAGTAACATTCTTGGCCAGCGAACAATTGTCTCATGTAACGATGCTAGAGCATGCCAGTTTAAAAAAAACGGTGCATGCTTTAATTCTAGTCATGGGATGCGCTGATTGAGTGAGCGAAGCAAACGAAAATCAGCGTTGTTAGCTAATGTGCACAAAAGTTTGATCGAAGAAACTTAATTTAGTGAAACATTGACATACACATGAGCGACCCAACAGTACTAGTGTTGACACGGGCTTCCTCCAGTTGTATATAATGACTTACAATTGCAAGAAAGAACAGAAAACAGCTCTTATTTGTGGTAACCTGACAACTTACAAAAAAGAGAAACTATGCCATACTTTTAACTGGTTTGACACAGTTTCCTGTCAAAGACATATGGTGTGACGTTC
Source organism: Lithobius niger (assembly GCA_023313725.1). Classification (NCBI taxonomy): domain Eukaryota; kingdom Metazoa; phylum Arthropoda; class Chilopoda; order Lithobiomorpha; family Lithobiidae; genus Lithobius; species Lithobius niger. The sequence continues at coordinate 23,664 of JAHWFP010167834.1, read as the reverse complement.
CTTAATTCTGACAAATTCAATACAAATGCAGGGAAGGGTGAGGAAAAAGAGGAGTGGCCATGAAACTATAAATTATTTTCCTTCAATAACCCTAACATTATTCAATTGTTGCACTATTATCATTCGATACAAAGAAATCGTGAGTTGCTACCTTACAATGTGGCTCTAGCCCAAGTCAATGCACTGCTGCGCACTTGTTTGGCATTGCCAAGCAGCAGCGAACGACAGCCCAGAACGTTACATTTTGCCGCTGTTTTGAAAAGATGTCTTTCAAGTAATAAACAATCATCACTAAATCTATTAAGTTCTTAGGTACATACAATCCTGAATTTTTAAAACATTTTGTGCACAATGGTTTCATAAAGCCACCAAAGGGATCTATTTAGCATCTTTTTGAAATAGCTCAAAACGAATCAATCATGCCAAAGTGATAGTATGGTACCAGAATCAATACTGATTGGTTATGTACAGATTCCCATTTTTCGTAGCTATACAGTAATTTGAAATTTAATTACCTAAATTAATACTAGGCTATATAAGGATATTAATCTGAAGCTTATTCTTGTCAATTTTCGTAGTATAAGAAACAAAGAAGTCAAGGGGATTGAAATGATTGAACATAAGTCTGGATATTGTTTTTGGTGCTGAAACTTGGCTCGACAATGTGGACAATATTAAAACTGGTTACCCACGACGAATAACATTTACAGGTAAGATCATGCAAGTGGTGTCCTTATTGCTGTTTAAGCGCATTACAAAGCTACATGCTCGAAACTAACAGTGATGTTGAAACCTACTGGTGTAAGGTGACTCTTGGGAATCATGATCCACTCTGGCTTGGTTGTCTCTATTGCCCTGTTTCAGGTGATGAAACTACTAGCTAGCAACAGTATTTGCGAACAAACTAGAGGGATCATGCCTAGAGGGCAAATACTAGGAGTGTCATTAGCGGGGACCTACATCAACCAGATCTGAAATGGCATGCGCAATCGTCGCGGTAAAAACTTGGGATTTCAAGCCCGTGGGCCTGCACTTGCTGATGGAGTTCTGATTGGAACAGGTGGTTGAGAAGCCTACGTGTGGAGAAAACTGCTTGGATTTGATCTTTACTTTACCTAATAGCGAATGTTGATTATGTCATATGTGACCACAAAATTATTAGGGTTATTTTGCCCCTTGCCATTATAACGACGGCTTCTAAGAAAATCAAGAGGGTGTTGTACAGCAGGACAAAATGGACTCTGGTAACCGAGTGGCAGGAGGCCAGCTATGTTAACTTCAATGCAACAGTGGATTCAAACACTTGACGAAAACTGGGTCTTTTTTAGAAACGAAATGTTGAGTGTTGTCGAGGATCTTACTCCATCAGTGTTAGTTTTTCTAAATAAAGACAACCTATGGTTTGATAGGGATTTGAGGCTGATTAACAAAGCTAGACGACTGCACATCCAAGCTAAGTAATCTATGTGTGACAAGATAATATCAAGCAAGAAGTCAAATCCCTGCAAAATGATATTAAACATAAGCTTTGAGATAAAAAAAAAAGTACATAAAAACCCTGGTGAAGACATTGCCAACAACCCTAAACATTTTTGGTCATCCGTGAAAAGCAATCAATCCAAAAATGTGTGGCGTACCCATTCTTGTTCTTCAACTGTTAACCAAGCATTCAATGGTTCCTCCTAGGCTAACCAGTTAAACTGTAACTTCGAGTTGTTTTCACACGTTCTTTACCTACTACTGATGAACATCATCTTGATTTGCAGATCCCCAACACTAGTGCTGGGCTTACCAAATACAGTGCATTGTTAAAATACTGGTATTGCTTTAATATGAAAAAATGTGCTAAAATTATAACAATAGTTCAGTCCATCTTGTGTTGTAGGGCTCAAAGCAGTGTAATAATCAGTTAAAGATCAACAATGGTAAAATTGGAATTCTAAACAATGCACAAAAGTGGAGCCAAATTTGTGTAACTTTGATGCTACAACCAGCATAAGAACCAACAGAAAAATAAAATTGGGTTCAAAGTTCAGTAGCCTACTTGGTGATTATTTTTTATGTAAATTTTTTTGGAGGCAGGGGAGGGGCTACGTAAATGAAATTGATGATTCCATTTCCAACCTTAATTAGTTTGATAAGGCTACTTAAAAACAATTCCGATGGTACCTGAGGTACCGAAGGAAGTACCGCCAAATACTGAGTACCGCTAACCCTAGGCTGGTACCGGCACCGTCACAAAAAATTAGGGTACCGCCCAACACTACCCAACACAGTGAAGAACATTGAGATAAATTGTATAGGAGTTAAGAACTTGATTTGTGGGTTACAGGAGGGAAAGGCTGTACTGCTCTTAGAAATACTACTGGGATGTTAGTACAAACTTCCGACGTTTTATTTTTTCATAGTCACTTAGTCTAGGTAAAAGTCCTCAACAATTGGTTGGTAAGTGCAGTGGTGCTTATTTTTAAGGGAGGCAACTCTAGACCGGATATTGGGGTACCCCATGTGTTGAAAAGAGTCGCAGATGGATTTCTTTAGACACCATTCCCCGTCGGAGGTGTCCAACGTGACAGAGTCGGCAATTACATTCCTGTTGCCGGGGATGTGGAGTGGTAGGATCGTCGTTTTCATTGACTTGCAGAGTTGGAAGATTTTTGACGTCATGTGATGTAGTTGTCGAGAGTGGGTCCCGCCTTCCTTGCAGATGTATGCAACTTCTGTTGTGTTGTCCATGTGGACTTGGGCTATTTTCTGTGTTAATGACGTGGCAGAAGTGATGAAGGGCTTTCCATATGGCTTTGAGTTCCAGCGTGTTGGTGTGGTACGAGTTGTGATTCTCCCATGACCCTGAGGCCATGATTAGTGTGTGTCTTTGTGTAGTTTACTGACATCTCCTGGTTTTGGATATGGGCTACTCAACCCAGTAGGAATACATTTGTGAAGAGGTGGAGATCCGGCTGTGGTTCGTGTAGAGGTACTAACTGCGATACAATTGTGATGTCAGACCACCATAATAAGGTGTCATGAGGGAAAGAGAGGTCCGTCGGCTTTGTTACTGTTTTCACGGTTGGTTGATTTCCCCAATAATCTATGCGGAAGTGATGCAAGGGTCTTATCATCCATCTGCCGTAAGGGAGTCCAGTTCGCCGATTAGTGAATTGAATTCCATGAGGTTGTGGTAAGGTTTGAGGCAGAAGGAACGGCAAGTTTAGAGTACATCTTGAATTCTTTCCGTGGAAGGAGACATTGTTGCAGATTTGAGGTAGAAGTGTGTTCTGAGGAAAGTGAAGGATTGTGCTGGGGACAGCTTGATCTTGGATGGTTTATGCAGAACCCCAGTTGAGTGAGTACGTCGATGGTGAAATCTTGATTGCTAAGTAGCTGCGACTGTGTTTCATCATTTAAAATCCAATTGTCTAGGTAGGCACTTGCTGATACTTGATTTTGATGTAGGTGGACTAAAACTGGTTTTAAGACTGCCGTGAAGATCCTTGGAGTGGCGTTGAGTCCGAACGGCAAGCATTGGAATTCGTAAACTTCACCGTTGTACGTGAACTGGAAGAGATGTTGAACTGATCGATGAAGTGGGATGTGGAGATAGGCGTCTATTAGATCTAAGGAAATTGTCCAGTTGTTGATGGAGGGTTTGATGGATGGAGTCGAGAGTTTGCATCTTGCATCTTGAAGTGGGTTTGCATCTTGAAGTGACCGTTTTCTATTCTTTAGTTTAGCAGCTTTAAGTTGAAAATTAGGTACTCGCCGCCGGATTTTTTTGGGCCGAAGGAAGATGGAGTTGTAAAATCTGGTGTGAAGAGGGTTTGGAGTTTTTCTGATGGCCGGTTTGTGTAGGGGACTTTACTTCTGTCGATAGAGCAGGAGATGGCACGGGCACTAGGTTCCAGGGAGGGGGAGACGCAAATGGTAGATTGGATGAGAAAGTCGACTGGAAACTTTGAGAAAAGATTGAAAGGACGAATGGATCGGGGGTGGTGTGTTTCCAGGTGGGAAGGAAGAAGCGTAGGCAGTCGCCGACTGGGAGCGAAGTGGCTTGATTGATGTCACTGCATGCTGCGAGTTTTACTTCGCGCACCGGGGGAGGAGTGGCGGCTTCATCGGTCGGGTGTGGAGCTGCGGTAGGATTTTCCTCCTTTACCCCGGTTGGAGGATCTTCCACGAAAGGGAGTGGTCCAGAGGAGTGGTGCGGAGGAGCCGTCCGGGGACGTGGGGCAGCGAAAGAGGCGTCTGTGGCCGTCGGAAGACGTGATCTGTAGACGGCGAAGAAGGCGAAGGCAAAGTGTGAGTGCGTTTAGCCACGGAGTCGGAGGGTTGACGGTGGCATTTCCGAGACAGATTAGACGATGACACTACCCATTCCTTTGTGTAGGACGACGCATGTGATGTTGATGATGAAAAGAGCTTGGTGTGGCGATCGTTATACTCACTTGATGGCTCTCTCCATAAGTGCGTGGACTTGTCCCGGAGAGAGAGGTTGGTCGTGATGCAAAGTCCGGGAGTGATAGGATGATGTCGAAGACAGGTCCAATGGTGTGTCGGCCAAAGAGGCGCAAGCTTTGGACGAAGTGGGTTGCAAGTCTTCCTGTATTTGGGTTCATCACGGTTGTTACAGGGCTTGAGTTTCCGTTGAAACCCGAGTTGTCTTCTCACTGAGGGTAGCTGGATTGAGGATTTTTGAGGTAGGGTTTGAAGAATGGCTTGTTTTTTGCTTCCTTCGGTTTCCGTGAGACGTCAAGTGGGGAGCTAGTTTGGGTATGAGGCCGTTGAATGAGGAGTGGGACTCCTGGATCGGAAGATTCTGTATGATGTGGCGGGTGGAGTTGTTCAGGTTGGTGTAGGAGTTTAAAGCTGCTTCACGTAAAAGGAAGATAAGAATTGAATAAGGCTTTGGTGAACCAATTAAAGACAATGAAAAGTGGCGAAGGAGGCCTGCTTGAAAAGTTGGTTGATAAGATCATAAAGGCAGTTTGCTTCCGTTCGGCTGGATTCAGTCGATAATTCTTCACAGAGTGCATTGATGGCGGTGTGAACGATGTCTGCTCGGGGAGCTGCCCGTCGACCTAAGCGCATGATTTTGTCATTGTCTTTGAGAATTACGGAGGGGATTTCAATCTTCTTGGCGATGAAAAGTGAAGAGCCGAAATCCATCTTTGCTTCGGCCGTAAGGAATTTATATTCCTTGTAGGTTTCGAAGTGTCCAGGTTGGTGGAGCCATTGCCGAACGGATGGAAGAACCAATTTTTTCGGCCCGGGCGAGGAGGCGGAGGTTCGTTGTTGAGTTGGAGATGTTCTACTTTGCCGAGAAGGAAGCCTTCATTACGGAGAAGGGTGGTGAGAAGCGTGGTTGATTGACCGAGCATCGTTCACTTTTTCTTGAGTTGATCATGTTGACAGTAGCCGAAACTGGTTGCGAGACCATGCTTTCCATGGTTTATTGTTGGCATTGTTGTGGAAGGTGGTGGCTTGTAGAGGAAGGTGTCAGGGACGTTGTCTTCATTTTTTGGGAGGAGCCGTCCGGGAACGTAGGGCAGTGGTAGTGGCATCTGTGGCCGTAGGAAGACGTGATCTGTCGATGGCGAAGAAAGCAAAGGCAAAGTGCGTGTACATTTAGCCACGGAGTCGGAGGGTTGACGGTGACGCTACCCATTCCTTTGTGTAGGACGAACCACGTGATGTCGACGACGAAAAGAGCTTGGTGTGGCGATCTTTATACGCACTTGACAGCTCTGTCCATAAGTGCGTGGACTTGTCCCGGAAAGAGAGGTTGGTCGTGATGCAAAGTCCGGGTGTGACGGGATAATGTCGAAGACAGGTCCAATGGTGTGTCGGCCAAAGAGGCGCAAGCTTTGGACTAAGTGGGTTGGAAGTCTTCCCGGATTTCTTTGCGTGTCAAGAACCGGTGCAAAGTGGTTGACTGCAAGGTAGAGGCGAAGCCGACGGTGACAGTAGTAGTGCGAAGTCTATGTGTCTGGAGCAAGTGTGGCGAAGGTGAAGGGCAGGCCACGATGTCTGGATTTGGTGGCTGTGAACTTGTAGGAGAAGAAGAGACCATCTTGGGCGAAGGGTCCTTCCCAGACGTTTGGGTTCTTGCCATGGTGACGACAGTCAGCGGAGGCGAAGTCATGAGCCAGGGGCAAAAAGGGCGAAGCTGAAGTGGGAGAAGAGCAAAGAGTGACGGTACACGGTGCACGCTGGAGAAAAAAAGATGGCAGGTTAGCCTTGCCTCGCCGCTTTTACAGAGGGGTAGCACATGCGCATACCAGGTTACGCAGCTGGCCGGATCTGAACAACTTTAAAACCTCCAGGGAGAAAGAGCCTTCAGGAAAATAATGCAAAAATTCGTAGGTAATCTATGTTTTCAAACGGCAACTAGAAACCGCTATTTGCTACCACTACTCCTTAGTGCATTGCAATTTTTTCAAAAAAAAGTTGCAGTTCTACGAGTTTTCACTCATCATTTTACTTACCGGAGCTCTTACTTGTCCCATGCTATCCCTATGCCGTAGGGTAGCAGTATGTGGTTCCTTCAAGCTGTCAAAATCAATAGTAATACCAAATGGAATGGCAATCTCATCAGTGCGAGCATAACGCCGTCCTATGGACCCACTGCTATCATCTACTTTATGAGATACGTTAACCAGGGTTAAGTCCTGAGCTGAAACACAAAAGAAAAGAAACGTGTTAATATAATTATTGACAAATAGGGAAATGTAATAACTAGAAAGCTCGTGGAAAATTGTCCAACAAAGCAAGTAAAAGCTGACAGGTGGGGTAGGTGAACCAACTGTTGATAAAATGAATTGTTTCTGAGTTTAGCTGCGTGATGTCATGAAAAATCAACGCAGTCTCTGCCTGTCGAACAAGCTCACACAATCTGCCACAGTTTCTACTTCTGCCTCATGGTGTTCGCAGTCTGAAAACACCCACTGTTGATAACTGTCAATATCTGTGTTTTAGCCTTTATTTTAATATTAAGAGGCCTATTTGCTCCTTAACAGTTTTTTGTAGTGAGTAGTTTAAATTATTTATTTATTTATTTATTTCTGTAATAAAAAGGATATAAAAAACAAAAAGTTGATAAAAAAAAAACATTGAGGGCAACTACAGTTCAGGGAAAGAGAATTAGGACAACAGACTATCCTCAGCATCTTGCAGGACTGCCATGCCCTGAACATGGTCACGAGCACGTTGCTGCAAAATTGCTAGGTCCCTTGGTGTTCGAACTTTGCACCAGCCAACAAGTGACAGTAGTCCTTTTGCAACAGTGCCTCCCAAGCCAAAGCCCCAGCCTTCGGGGCCACTACGACAAGTCTACACTAGCTGATTGGTCGAGGCCAGAATCGTTCTCCACAGGGCAGCCTGATTCATCAGCACTGCAAGGTCGAGCGTGAACATTTTGCCATCACGACAGGCTTGATGGTTGTGACAGTGTCGAGGAAGGTATTGTACGCGCTTAATCGCACCGTGATAAACGACAGCAAGCTCTTTCATGGTTGTTTTCCGGAAGTCGACACATGTTGAAATGCCGTAGAGTCCAGTAACACGAGTCTTAAGAAGCTGGATTTTACATTCATCAGATGCAAAGCTGAAGGTATGTAGCACCATGTTAGCTGACCTACAGAACTCACTACGAATCTTTCTCACATGAGCGTCATCAGTTAGGTCGGCTGTAAGTTCCACTCCAAGACAACGAAAGTTCGTCACCCACGATAGTGTGCGTTTATTCATTAGTAGGGGGCCTGTAACTTCCTCACCTCTCCCAAAAACCATTCCAACAGATTTGTTGGCGCTGAAGGTAAGGCCCTTGTCGCATGTTAGGTACACGAGTATATCCAGCAGAAACTGAAGTGCCTGCCTGCTGGGAGCCAGGAGGACGATATCGTCAGCGAAGGCAACGATGTTCACGGCGACGCCATTTATCCAACAGTCAGTTGACATTTTGGAAATGCTAGAAATTGCTCCATCGAGGACCAGGCAGAAGAGGAAAGGCGGTAGGGGACTTCCCTGCCATACTCCACAAGTGGCCGTAAATGGGTCAGAGAGGTGACCTTCCCAGTTCACCTGGATGGCTTGTCTTTTATAGCAATTGGCAATGAGGTCAGTGATATACGAAGGAAGCCCTCGCTGACGAAGAGCCTGAAACAGTGAATAATGAGCCACCTTGTCGAAAGCTTTAGCTACGTCCACGACGCAAGCGTACACCCGCGAACCAGCTCTCTCTGGATGGTCTCCTTTACAGTGTACACTGCCAGTGAAGTCGAGTGCTTCGTTTTGAAACCGAATTGAGCATCACACGTGGAAGTCATGGCTTTGATGCGACCCAGTGTAACAAGGTCCAGGAGTTTAGCAATAGGACTCATTAGTGCAATGTTACAGTAATTGTCACTGATAGTGGGGTCAGCAGTCGTCCTTTTCAGGATCGGTGTTAAAATAGTCCTGGTAGCAGGCTCTGGGGAATGAGCATGAGCAAGCGAGGCAGAAAGGATAAGGGCGATAAAACTATGAGCCACAGGGCCAGCGAAGTGAAGATGTTCTGCATTTAGCCCGTCAGGGCCAGCGGCCTTGTCTCTCTTCATGGCAAGTAGCAGGTGGCTAACCTTGCCAGAATTATTTCTGGAGAGGGCGGGTATTTTGTCCTACGACTGGAATCGGTGGTGCCAATATCGCTGGCAGTTTTGTCCTGCGGTATTTCGGTGAAGATATTTTCGAACCTACACTTCCACATGTTACAGATAGCTCTTGGGCCATTAGCTCCATCGACCGTATAGATGGAAGGTCTCGTAGTATGCCCAGCCCGTCGAACAGCTGCCCAGAAACCAACATTGTCACGTGCGTGAAGTGTATCCTGTAGTGCAGTTGCCCGGAGTACACGATCGTTCAAGCGGCACCAGCGCAAAGCATTCTTGAACGTCCGTCTAGTGTCGCGGCGTGCTTCGTAACTGGCTCCCGTTCCGGGACTACCATCACGAACCCAGGTGGAATGAGCTTGCAGGTGGGCAGAGTAGAGGCCTTTGACGTGGTCATTCCATCCAGGTATTCGGCGCGCGCCATTAGTGGTTGGGTGACTAGGCAGCGTCTGATGGGCCGCCTCCGTAAGGACAGCAACAAGCAGGGCTGCCTCTCTGTCAATGTCTTGAGGGTGAGCGTGTAATTCGCACCTATTACTTCTACAAGTCAATCCATCAGATGCTTCAAACAGCATGAGAGCGTTTGATACATGATCAGCATATGCTCTTCTATGCTCAATTGTCGAGTCCCTTCAGCGTATTTTAATGTGGTTTACCCGTGGTTCACCCAAGGTTGGCAGCAGTGTGTCTGCAGATGGTGAAGCGAACGGCAAGCCCAAGGCGATACCTAATGGAAGATGATCGGAGCCCAGGGTTGTTTCATCGATCCAAACCTTAACAACCGCATCAGCCATCCGTGTTGTACCGCAGATGTGATCCAACCAAGATTTGACGTTCTGAGAGTGAATAATGTACGTACAGGTGTCATCCGGCAACACGCTATCAAGGAAGGTCAGGCCCATGCCCACAACTCCCTCGGCAACCAATTCATAGTAATGACAAGCCATCTGAGGTCAGCATTATAATCTCCAGCAACTAGAATAAAGTCAGTGTTTACTGCCTGTATAAACATTTCAATCTCGCTAAGAACCAACAGTAGCTCGTCATAGGTATCCTCAACGTGCTTGTCCGTAAGAGCATATACAGTAACAATGGCAAAACGCGTCCCCTCGTTGATCTGGAAGGAGAGACCTAATACTCTGGAGCCGTCAAAAGAATGTACAGTAGGGCGACCAGCGCATAGGGACTTCCTCCATAGTATGGCCATGACTTCCTCCATAGTATAGGTGCTAAGTTTTTTTAATTTATTTATTTACCACCACGTAATTCCAGGTAGCTTACTCTAGACAGTGTGTAGAGATGAGAAGGGTAGGCTAAAAGTAAATACTGTCTCTTCCCCTTCCGGTTTACGTAATGCAAAGAGCAAGTCACATCATAATTTTCTCTTCATGTTTTTCACATTCAAATTTACTTTAAAAACGAAGCCAACATAAATTAACAACATCATGACTCGTTATAACAAAAACATACAAATAAAACCATACAAATAACAGTGATCCAACAAAACTTTCCAAACTATTTTTTTTTTCATTTACGGAACAGTAAATTAAAGATACAACATGGTATCCGTAGGAAATTCTGATGATTTGCAGAACATTAACACGTATGGTCATTTAGAGCTAGGACAGCGCCAGTGCAGTGAGAAGATGTTGATCCCAGCTATGGCGCTGCCATGTCCGACAACGAACGAAAAGCTGTGACAGTGACGAGCTCACCCAGCTCGTCATTTTCCACTCAGCTGGCCTCTCAGCTCCAACAATGCACATGCACCACCTGGTGACTCAGGGCAGAACAAGAGCACGAGAGAGAGAAAGAAGCCAACATGGCCGTTCAAAGTAGTAATGTCTTTTGTCATTGCTCCTGCAGTAAAACGTTTTGTTAAGAAAGCCGAACCCTGGACTCACACTTTTACCAGGGACGGTTGGAAGGGACGTTCCAGCCGACCCTGGCAAAGAGTTGGCGCACGACAGGAGATGGTACGATTTCAGACATCAAACTTTGAAAAAAAGACATCAATGATCGTCGAAAATACCCGACCAAAACAAAATCAGGTCGACAGCCAAACATATGGATTCGAACCAGTGTGTGTTGGATGTGTACCACTTTGGCTGTTAAAGAGCCAAGAAAAAGGACACTTGAATCTAAACTGAATTGGGGAAAATTGATATTTCCTCTTACCTCCAAGCCCATTTAAGGTTTCCTCACTGAAAACTGCGAAGAGCTAAACATGGCCACCGTAAACTTGCTACATGCCTCAGTAAAATAATTTGTAGTAAAATAACTACGCATTCTCCGGGTATAAAAGAATTGTAGACTTGATAATTATATCGTCAGTTATTGCACAAAAATATACTAGGAACCATCGTACCGAATTTTCGCAATTAAAAAAAATTGTTTAGTTAGACAACATAAATACGCTTACGAGAATATTCAACTTGCAGTACCGAGGACACCTTACAATGATAACATCCACTGGTTATTCTTCCATTACAGCATCGTTTCCTGCTTCCGAAATCTTTTTTTTGATGTTTTTAATACCGTACAAATAGTTTAAAGTTGTTTTTATTTCCCCAGAATTCACGATCTTTGTAAGCGATCCATTTTCGGCTGCCATCCGCCGCCATTGCACTGCTAGCTGGCTGTCCGTAAAGAGATGCACGCGTGCTAGCTCCAATGGCTGTGACCTTCACTCGCTTCGCGTGACGTCACTTGAGACGGGCGCGATACTGACGGCGATACAAAAAGGTCGTTGAAACGGAGCAGTTCATTCCAGGAATAAAGGCAGTGACGGCGACACTTGATGACGTCATTCAAATCAGGGATGGAAGTGGGGATTCCCAGCTTTCTAACGCGACCAAGATGGCGGCCGTGCATTAAGTTGCTGAGGAGTTGCAACAGCTTGAACGAAGGGCCGTTTTCAGCAAACAAAAGCAATTTTTAACGTCGATTTTGACGATACTACCAACAAAAACTTCAATTAAGGTAATTAAAAGGTGATAATGAATTGAATAAACCAAAAATATACAAGCCAAAATACCTAATTTAATCGGAATTACACCTCTGTTGTATGCAAGTGGAATTTTTTTTTTTGCAATGGAGGTTGAACTGAGATGACGATGTCTCGTTCGTCGGAGGTTTTAGACAAGATTCAATGTGACGATATATCGTCGTTCGGACGCCAAAGGATTAAGGAAGAGCCAAGAAGAAAAGGACACTTGAATCTACACCGAATTGGGGAATATTGAGTTTGAAATTTTGTATTGCATTGAATATTTTGAAATCGACAATCTTTAGGAGAGGAGTGGTAAGCGCTTTGCGACACGAATAGACCCCCCCCCCCCCTCTACCTTTGGGTCTTCATGTAGGTTCATAGCATTTGCAATCTCCACTGTGTCCGACGTTATTGTAAACATTAAATCTTGCGTACAAAATCCTATCACAAGCTTGCTTGGTACGCGTATCGTCTTTCGGGTTCATATGCCCGGTTTTGTAACTTGTGTTTCAGCTCTTGGAGATTTTCGGATCTAAATTGATGGACGCCATTGTTAGACCCGGTGTTCGGTAAATTCAAGTTATGCAACGCAACACTTCTATTGTTTATTTTTTAATTACTATCAAATAGTTGACAAGTGGGTTACCCCAGGAATTCAATGAACCAAACTTAATGTTGAAGAATTTGCATAATCAAGGAGTTTTTTTTTGCAAAAGTAGCATAATTGTGAGAGAACTGCCTAATTAAAAAAAAATCACTAACAGCATCGGTAATCTTTGTATACTGGGGTATTCTCTTTTTAATTTTTACAAAGGTTAAGTGAATAACACTGCAGAGATTCAACTTAGTGCTTGATTCAACACAGCAAAACAGTAGAGAATCGGGGGGGGGTTCAACTGTATGCCCATTTTGTGTTGTGGATTTGCAAAAACTACAGCTAAATCATTGCTTAAACTTTTAGTGGAAAACACAGGTCTTTAGATGCGGGTGGTCCTGAGAACCAATGCACAGTATTAGATTTACAGTCTTAATCCACTAGTACTTACATAACTGCTTCACGAGTGGTCCAAAGTCAGGGTTAACACTCAAAGGTAACACCGAACATTTCACAGGCGCAAGAACTGCTGGTAGCGCAAAATACTATAAAAATATAAGGGTTCGTATTAAAATTACATCACTAACATAGAACAAACGTATACCCTAATGTGAAAACTGTAAGCTTACCGTTCTCTGTTCATCCCCGTCTCTAACTTTAAAAGTGTGCTCAAATATTGCATACATAATGCGACCAATTCCAAAAGAAGGTTCAATAACATTTGGAACAATTTCTTCCACTGAAAGATAAAATACATGGTGGTAACAGCCAGCACACAAATATGTTCTTTTGCTAATAGATTCACACAGCCAACAAGATCTATGTTTTCATATTAAAAAAAAATAAATAGACATAAATCGCAGGAAAGAATATTAAGGAAAATTGGAAATTAGCCAACAGCGAAAATCATACACTAGAAATAACGTAGTTCAGTAAGCCACCTTTATGCACTTACGTTTCGTCGGAGTGGCATGACCCGGATTCGAACCGGCTACCCAGTTCGCCCCCAGATCACTTACATAGCAGCGCCTTAATCGCTATGGCCACACCCTCCACTGGCTTCCTCAGGAATTCATATCCATGCAGGAGTCACCAAGTCCAACATATACATTTTTTTATTTAAAAATAAACTGAAATATGTTTGCCCCAAGTTACATTTTTCAATTTGTTACATGGTAGTGATCCATACCACTTCGTCTCGTAAAGCTATATTAGTTGTGCCCCTATTCCCTACCTCCCTGCACGCTTCCCCTTAAGGCATGCACATCACATGACTTCATTCCTTCTTCCCGCCAAATGTAAGTGTCATGGCAGCAAAATGGAGGAACACATGGAGCCAGCAACGATGTCCAAATCCACCTTTTAGCTTTGTTTCTGCTCGCGGCAAATGGAGCGTAGAATAAACTGTGTTTGTAAGTACATTTTGTCTCATCTGAGCTACCCCGAGAGTAGTGATCATACGAATACTGCAAATTGGTGCACTGAACTACGACTCAAATGCTGACTTCAGCCCACAAATTCGAGGAGGCCAAGTCTCCATCAATGAGCTCGTAATCACCATGAGCAGCCGAACACGAGTAACTTACAAACTCTATTCTGCTTGGAAAATCAACACTCAACGAAATTATGGCAAGAACTGGAAAGATCAAGTAGAATACAACCAGCCGCCGGATCGTGAGTACGAAGGAATTGAAGGAATTGCGTTTTGAATAGAGAATTTATGCCGTCACGCAAGTGCTAACAAAATAATTAGAAACGAACTAGAATTATATAAAGGCACATATATCTTTAAATATGCGAATTGAATAAAATTTTGGTTAAGGACAATGCGTAGGAAAATCGACTGCTGTCGTTATTGCTGTGTTGCTACGCTATTCAATGCCGTGCTTTCGCGCGCATAGCCATTTTTTGCCTTCATATTTGCTTAGACTCGATCGCTTGCATGTCATGATAGCCTCCATTGGGGGTCTCTGCGATCTCAAGAGAACAGGGCCACCACAGGATTGCATTTGCATCAAGAGTTCCGAATGGCAAAAACATTAGCAAATGTGGGGCATGCACAGTGAAATTCATCAGGAACTGTCCCAATTACAAGCAGGAAGCATTTTATTAAGGAATTGGTAGTTGAAGACACACTCTATAAAGCAACAAGAGCAGCGCTCAGGGACTAATTTCTGTCTAACAAAAAGCCGTTGCCAGAGAGTGTAAGGCCGCTCACGAATGAGCGGTGTACTCTACAACGCGATGTGTGCATTCGCTACATTCATTCATAGTAACTTAACACATGTCGGTGCACTCCAGGTGATTCTGACGCGATCAAAACAAACTGTGTGTGTGTGGACAAATTATTGGGCGAGCATTAGTCAACAGGATTATGTGCATGGCGATGTCAAATAAAATAAAATAAAATTAATGGAAACTATATGACTGGAACGAATTGAAGTGAGAGAAGCAGTGAAATAAAACAAACAAAAAAACTGTTGTACGGGAAAATTTGGAAAGAGTCATGGGGGATGAGGACTCAAACCTGCATGATGTCAAGCTTGACAAGCCAGAAGATTATACATTTGGGGAGACACAAGTGACTTCGGAAGAACGTTGAATGGTGATCCCATGACGAAACAGACAACACCCAACAACGCAAGCATAGTGTGATTGCATGGAGGCATTCAGCTACTGTTGTTCATCAAAGTCAGCATGCTAGAGACCAGTCACCCTGCATCACATGGAAGATATCACTGCAATTCGTGACAGGAACACTTAGACAGGATGGAGAGAGTACTACACAGCAGCGTTGAACTGTTTAATGCGCGACTAGAAGAAGTGCAAGATGCATTTAAAGCGAAGCTGTGCATACAAAAGGAGCTACAAGACTCTCACCTGCAGAAGTATTCTGGCAATGTTGACTTAACTTCACTGCTCAAAGTTACAGCTACTCAGTACTTACGACACAGGCACGCCCACACTCCCAACAAGCACATCAGTTTTTACAAGCAACACAACATTGACAACGATGACGAGTGGGTCACAATCGCCATCAACATCAACCACGACTAAAGCCAATGGTAAACAAAGTTCGTCTACCACAACACCAACTGTGTGCTAACCTCTTCAGCCATAGCGGCCACCAGTATGCAATTCACCTCCACCACCACAACCAACTGTATCCAGACCTCTTCGACAGCAGTAACCAAAGGTACGCAGACCTCAACAACGTCTGCAAATCTTACATTATAAACCAAAGTCTCATAGCAGAAATGAAGCAACCGCAACGACCCCCGGGAGGGGAACAATGAAAACGTGCGAGTGTGTCAATTCTTTGGCATGAAGTTGAAACTGAGACGTTGTTGCCCTGAAAAGAAGTTGAAATTGGCACATTGTTGCCTCGACTAACAATTTGCTCTAACAATTATCCTTCTAACTAAACACCGTGGTAATCTCAAGGGCAAGTATTACATGACGTCATGCACACTTCTTTTTCACACGGTACGCATCGCTTAAGCCACAGCGAAAGACTGGGAGTGGGGGGAGGGGGGAAGTAAGCTGTTACCATTAAGCATACGATTACGCATTAACTGAACCTAGAAGAGAACAAACAAACAAGCACGGGACCCGAGAGCTGGGAGCCGGGTACGTGTTCAACTACGTATAACCAAGAATTTATAGGGTTGGGGAGGAGAATTTGTGACTGAGACCCATAGTGAAACGTCTTGGATACAGCCGTATTAGTTCAGTCTTAGTTTATAGAGGGCGCCATGTGTTTTATGTGGGTATTTTTATTCAGTTTTGAGCCTAAAATTAAACTAAACTAAACGAAACTAGCTTGATTTTAATTATTAATTAGCCTAGCTTAGTTGTAATTTAGTTTACTTTAGATTTGGGCTGAAAAATGAGTAAAAATTATCAGCTGGAACACGTGGCGCCCTCTGAAAACTCGGATTGAACTAATGGGGACCGATCTAACGTGTTTCAATAGGGACTTTTTAGAGTTACAAATTCTCCTCCAAACCCTATAAATTCTTGGTATAACAAAGAGGAGAAAGGGAAGGAAACGAAGAGAAGAGGGAGAGGACGGGATAAAAGGAGGAGGGGAGAGGGGAGGGAGAGGATTGGCGGAAAGGGGGAGTGTTACACAAACAATAATCGACTGTTGCAGTGAACGATCAGGCAGCACCGAGCAAATACTGGGAAACAACCACGGGCCAAACAAATCCCCGGGCGAAGCCGGGTACGATGCTAGTATCACTATAATTATGTCCACTACGGCTGCAATCTCAAATGTCATCCTTCGCGCAAGCAGTCGGCGCCATTAATGTGCAACCACCGGTATTGAATGCGTCCACCAAACCCTCACGTTGGGTTGAAGATATGGACAGTAATGTCGAGCAGAAGTAACTGACTGGGGAACGTTGAAAAGCTTTATGAAAATACACCTCACCGGTAAATTTAAGGAGTGGCGGAACACATCTAAGGATCCAATGTCAACATGGAGAGAAATAAAATCATGTTTTCAGCGAGATTTCATACTGAAGAAGCCCAACAAGAGTAATCATGACGATGAAGCAACGACACAACTAGACACCAAAAGAGTTTACAGCAGCCTTGCTCGCCAATAACCTGAAACTGACACAACCATTGGAGGACGGATCTTATCGACGCAGTGCTTGAAGCACTCTCCGATGCTGTAAAAGACCTCGTGGCAGGCAAAGAACCTACAATAAAAGAGCAACTCTGGGAAGCGATAGACAAACTACCTGTGTGGCATCTGCACTGCATACTGGTGCATACTGCATACTGGTGGTACACAAAAACAAAGTATACAACAAAACAATAGCTATGCGCACCCGCACACACAAACTAACTTGGTAGAAAACAAATCTATTTTTAATCCCAATGCAATGTCTTTCTTTGCAGCACCAAGGTCGACACCACCACAGCGGGGCGGTCAAGTAGGTGGGCATGCCATGCGCAATGGCGTTCTTATAAATACAAACAATGTGTCAAACACATACGCTCAGGGGAGTAATGTGATTACTCAGTGTGACCCCAGGCACAGTTCAGGCTCTCAGTCTCCGAGATACAGTGCGGGTAATGCTGATGAGTAATGTTATGGTAAATGGTAAGCCTACCTGTGGTGCAAAAGGTATGCACAAAGTATCAACGCTACGTTGTCGCATAACATGTAAAGGCAGCAGCTGGTCTGTGGTAATGCTGGGGGATTCGTTTCAAAGAATGGGTAGACATGATCACAAAGGTACACACAGGTACAAAGATTTTATTTGTCGAGGCTGCTATAAGGGAGGACACATCGAACGACGGTCTCCGAATGCAGGTAAGCCTTTTCCGCTGAACAGGGTTAAAGTGAAAGGAAATCAGGTTATCTTGACATTACGATTAAGCATAATACTTTCGCGGCAAGCGTTGACTCCAGTTCAGACTCTGATAGTTGGTTTAGTATTGTCGTGCTGAATGCCACCCTACGTCCCTACAGAGGTGTAAAGTTTGAACTCGCTGATGGACGGAATGGTCTCAAGCCACTTGAAGAGGTGCGTCTCACAGTCTACGCGCACGAGAAGCACACGCCAGTTGACTTTAACACCAGGGAGCATGCTTGGGCAATGCTTCCAATGATCCTTCCTCACTTAGGCCTAGAATATGGCATAAGTACATAGATTTAAACGGGACGGAAAGCCAATGGGCTCGAAATTGGTATAAGTATATAAGTAGAAATAAGTATATAGTAGGGATGGGTCGGTTTCATTTTTTGGACTTCGGTTCCGGTTTCGGTTTTCACCCCCAAAAAACCTCGGTTTCGGTTTCGGTATCGGTTTTTGCCACCATCCACCCCAACTAGCTATTTCTATTTTTTTCCCTGTAATACTGGCTTCTAACTCACTCCTTTTTCACTTTCAGCCGCGTGATAGACCATGGGTATAGCTGTGGCACTATTTTCCTCTATTTTCATTTTAATGATTAGAAACTTTGTTGTCATTCATACGTAGAAAATAATAATTAATTTTAAAAAATAAGGAAATTTTTGATTTTTCGAATACCGTACGAAAAACCGACACAAAATCCGAATCGGTTTCGGTTTCGGTTTTCAGTAAAAACCGAAAATTCGGTTTCGGTTTCGGTTATTGACTCATCCCTAGTATATAGATCTACCATGTGACAAGATTCCCATCTGAAAAATTAGCACTCCAGTAGCGGAAGAAGGTGGTCAATTCAATGTTAAGACAGCAGAGCAGTTCACGGAATTTGATGCTGTATTCAGCAAGAACTTCAAGAAGGTAAACATTTTTTTGGGAAGAGCAAGTTTCACCACGCTGCGAGCGCATGAGATCCAAGTTCAGGGAAACTCTGAAACCGTACATGGCAAAATATCATAGGCAGTCTATACAGATGCGACGAGAGATGGCAAAGATGATCAGGGAGCTTGAGAAGGACGAAAATGAATGGGACTCACTATTCTTCATGAAGAGGAAAAAGGATGGATCTTATAGACCAGTGTTCGCTACAGGCTTTTGAACGAACAGATCAAGAC
Organism: Lithobius niger; assembly: GCA_023313725.1. Taxonomy (NCBI): domain Eukaryota; kingdom Metazoa; phylum Arthropoda; class Chilopoda; order Lithobiomorpha; family Lithobiidae; genus Lithobius; species Lithobius niger. The sequence goes on along the minus strand of JAHWFP010167834.1, from coordinate 4,888 downwards.
TGACAGCTATCTCATGCCTAGATGTGCTGGAGTTTTTAGCCGGCAAGAACTAAGTGACACCGATTTGGATTGAAGAATTCATCCGCGGAGTTTCAACGGACAATCACTTTGGCATTGGGCGAGCTCATAGTGACGATACACAAGGTGTTTGAATGTCTGTGTCGGCGTGGATTCACTCTCAAGAGAGCATAAAGCAACTTTTGCTTGCTGCTTATGACGATATTCGGAGTGGTAGTCAGTGCGAAAAGGTTACACATGAAGGGTGAACACATGGCAACAATTACGCACTATCCTCATCCCAGGGATGTAAAAGCACTGCAAAGGTCATGGGTCTGGTCAATTTTTCAGAAATTCGCCAAGAGCTATGTCACGCTGGTGAAACCATTGACGTCTCTCATAAAGAAGACGGAGTTCATCTGGCAGAGAGAGCTTTCCAGGAAATGCTTCCATTTCTCGGCAAATTATTTGCAATTTCCGGACTACAGCATTCCATTCAGAGTAGAATCGACACGTTCGATGATCAAATTGGTGCAGCATTGATGCAAGCGATAGAATTCCTGAGCAGAACACTTGAGTGACAGGGAAGCAAAGCACTCGACGTTCGAGAAGGTGCTGGCGGCGGTCTCAGCGATTAACAGATGGTAGCACTTCATTGAGGAAAACCACTTTACGCTACTGACAGACTGTGACGTATTAAAGTTAGTGCTCGACAACTCTTAATGAAATATCCTGCTACAAGCTAGCTGAATTTGCAGTAACTTAACACATAAACTACGAACAACCAACGCAACTGCCCAACTTATTACAAAAACTATATCCAGAAAGACATACCGTGAAAAGTCTTCTGGTATTTCTTCACAGATACCATTTCCTTGGACAATGTCCAATCTTTTGAATCAGCGTTAAATTTGTATTCCCTAGTAGAGGATGAAGAAAAAAAAAGTACAACTTCAGTCTTTTTATCAGGAGCATTACCAAGGAAAGCTTGTAGGTATTGATGGAGTGTCCATGACAATATTACCAAATGTTCTACCTCTCTTTCTCGGACGTGACCCCACGCAGCCAAATAAGTGGAACGACTGGTCTTGACTATTTTCGGGGATAACCCACATTAAAAATATGCAGAATAGATTTTACCTAGGACTGCATCAATACTAATACTGGATCGAATCAGTTGCCGATATTTATGGTATCGGAATCGGCAACATTCACTGAACTATTGAACTAAGATTATAACATGCTGTTCGCTGCATTTGCTCAGGAAATCACCGAGTACCTTACTAGCTGTTTTAACTAAGGCTGCACCAATACCGATACTGGACTGGAACGTTTGTTATTTGTGGTATCTGTATAAGATTGGTAACTTTTGCTGAAATATCAATAACTCTGTGACCGTTCGAAATAACAACATGCGGTTTACAATTTTTTTCTTAGGAAATTACCGACGATCTTCCTAGCTACCTTTAACTGTTGGTTACTATTTTTAATTTTTTTTTATTTCAACAATTATTGGACTTTTGAAGAAAAATAACCCCATTGAAAAAAAGTGGTAATTAAATTTTGGATATCGGTACCAATGCAGCCTTAGTTTTTAACTTTAGGTTACCATTTAAAAATTACTCATAATTACACTTTTACCATATATGTTCAATACGACTGCTGTTGTAATGAGGCAAATTTCCAACAAAGAAAACTGGGAAATGGGGATAACAGCGGTATTTAAGAGACATTATTATAGAAAAATTATAGCTGGCTTCCCTCCTTGACAGAAAGTGGGTGATCCAAATGTAACAATTTTATGGTTAAGATCAGTGGTGCACGGATCTTGCGTGTTTGAAAGTGCCTCCTTTGGAACTAACTCCTTCGAAGTGAAATGCGATGACGTTTTAAAGAATTGTCCTATAATAATTTTCGACAGATTTAGTTTCAGAAAAAGTTTCTAAAATTCTGCTGTATTCTTCAGGCTTCATTGTTATACTACATAGACATGGTTTTCACCTTTTTGAATTCAATGATGTTGATGTCGCGACGACTCAGTCGGCTGTTGTTGCGATAGTGCCTTCTCTTCACTTGGGATGGCACAAACACAATTTTTTTCAAATTATCACGGCAATCGATAATATCTCAATAAAACAAGTTTTGAGGCTGGAATAACCATTTTAATTTTGTTAATTAAAAAAAAACCTTGGCTGAAGCCGACAGGTCAACCTTCACGAATGTGAATTGTGTGGCATACCCATTTGGCCAGCAGACATGAAAATGCAATTGCCATTGTCCATTACTTTCTCATCATGTAGAAACATTTTACCATTTGTACTGCTACTTGATGCTTAAATGTTGTTTGCATTAAACTAACTCTCTAATCACCTAAAGTGGCTAGCGGCAGTATTAAACACTTGGTTGGAGAGCCCTTGCAATTCTGCATTCAACGCCGCAAACCACTTGTTTCTAGCTATTACGGTTTCTGAGATATGCCCATTTAAGCTTCGGGTTTGCACAGTAATTCAATAAAGCGGAAAAAGTGCGATACGATAATCGACGAAAACCTTATCGCGATATTATCAAATTATCGATTATCGTGCCACCACATATTGGATTGAACATATTTGGCAAAAGTGTAATTGTGAGTAGTTTGTTGGTATCGTACCTAAGTAATGATGATCCTATCCGCATTTAATATTTAAAAATCTTTTACATTAATAATTATTGGGCTTTTGTAGAAAACTACACAGTTGATGAAAAATAAGAGATACAGTTTTGGATAACTGTATCAGTATCACCAAAATTTGTAAAACTGGTTCGTTTTGGGTGCAAATTTAGTTTTGTGTGAAGACAGATGGCGTCTTCGAGCTAAAGCCGACTGGAAAAGAAATTTTTGCCTCTCGATTCACCCCAGTTCATGCACATGCCGGAAATTTGACGCCTTTTAGCGTTGCTTTGCTAAAATAAGATTCTGGTTAGGTTAAATCAACTGGTCTGGATAGTTTTTTTTTCCAGATGGCCTTGTGACAAGGGGATGGAATATGAAGCGATAGTTTCAAAATGGACACTCCACATCCTACGGACGTGCATGTATTCATAGGCTCCTGCTTTTATACATATTTGTGAGGAGAGGTCATTGAAAAAAAGTACAAACTCTCTCACCCATTAGTTTCCAACTGTTTTTCCAAATCTGAAGTACCATCACTATCCAGCGCACTTAAGTAAGCCATAATGGATTTGGCATCACCTTTGAATGCTTTCCCAAGGAGTCCCTTGTTTGGTTGTGCTTCAATAATTTCTAATGTCTTGTACAGCCACGTTAAGGGAAGTAACTGATTTAGTGGTATTCATTAAAAGAGGGCAAGAATTATTGTGCCTGTTTCACTTCAGCTTCTTACGTAATATTGTGACAGTGTGGTGAAAAAAACTCCCGTAAACTGGTAACATGGCTACCAAGGGCCAAAATTTATATCGGAGAAAAAAATATTGCAGGCATTTTTTGTAATAAATTTTACCTGGGTCAATAGAAATTAATGCTTTGCTAGCCTTTTGTTTTTATTTTAACTAATTTTCATGTAAAATCTATATAAGATTGTTAACAAGCCTTCTAAAATGTGTATCTGTGTTAGTCAGCTAAAATATCAAATAGCCTAGTTTCTGAGCAAAGTAGCCCTTCACACTGAAAAAAAACTCTATGATTCATAACGCTATGCTAAAACTGAAAGAGGATAAAAAAGTAGGCTTATTCAAAAAACATGCACACATTTTGTAATTCAACGTAAAAATGATTGAACTAGAATGTACGGCATGCTTTACTTAGTTGGGTAGGCAGACTTATCATTACCATTCATCTACCCTATCACACTATTGCATGTTTAAGAGTACCGTAAAAGAACTACTCCAACAATAACACAAAAGGATATGGGTTCAGCCAATTTCTTTTCAGCAGCCAGCTTGACACCAGTGGCCTTTGAATGCTGAGACAGATCAAAACAAGACCTGTCGGCACAACCAACACATTCAATCCAACCCTAAAACAACAACAAAGAGTAATTAATAAACTAACACGGAAGTATGTTATTTTGTAAGCATACTTCTGAACACTCACAGGCACAATGTCAACTCTAAGCTGAAAGGCAAGGCAGTACAGGAGACAAACAATTAAGTCCACGGCGATTCACAGGCTTGACAGGGGTTTCATGGGAATCCCAACACAGGGAGCAAAGTACTTTTCGTTTGTATTTCCGCCATTTACCATTGCAGAGATGCAACTCAAAAATTGCAAGCCGTGTTATGGTCAGACTGCTTATTGTGCACTGCTAACGCCTGGAAAAATGAAATTCTTTACATGTAGTTTAGTTGACATTTCGAATAGTGGCTAGCCGAAACAATGAACTGAAAATAAGGACTTGAAAAACTCAGGCCGTCGGTTTCATATCAGCAGTACAAGCCATTTTTAAACAATTTTCTCTTTCAATCCATCTTCTAAGAGCTAAACGCTAACTACAATATTAATCCTTAACTCTTCCTGTAGATGGTATTCAGCGGTAAACAACGGACCATCCAAAGGGCTCTACGAGCAGAAAAGGAAGCCAAACACTGTAACACTGATGATAGTTTGGCTTTCCTTTCACTTGCTTATCTGATTCTTTTGCCGTATTTGTATTTGCACTCCAAAAAGAAAAGAATGATTAACAGTTGCTGAATAGATGATTTCATGAAATTTAAATACAACCTTAACAATTTGTTTCATTTTCCTGCCAATAAATAATGCTGAATCATTAGCTGTTTTACTTCTTTCTTTCTTTCTATGACAGAATAGTTCGGGGCCAAAGCTGACTAGACAAATGTTGATCTACCCCAAAACAAAACTTGTTAAGAATTCCCGCCAAGCCGTGTGAAGTCA
>JAHWFP010167818.1:2182-14864 GCA_023313725.1 Lithobius niger | reverse complement strand
CCTTGAATTGGCTAAAGATCCACCCCCGCCTCGTCCAGGATGCGAAAATTGTTTCTTCCGTCCCATCGGAGGTGGAGGATGGCTAGTATAGAAAACAGTCTGGGACGATTCCTTCGACCGTCTTTAATAACTCTGAGAGTGGGATCTTCGAGGGATCATGGTCCCCTAGGAATGGAGGTTCGATTTGGTTCGAAAGGGATGGGTCCGGTGAGTAATAAGAATCGAGATCGTCGTCAGCAGGAAGAATGGGCGGAATTGGTAATGGAACCGGCAGAACGGGACATGGAGGTGGATTATGCGGAACGGCAGAGGGACCTGCGTCGTCTGTGGACGGTCGGTGGCACTTAGGAACGGAAGCAAGCCATGATGAAGTATAGTCCGAAACTGGCATTTTACGCTTAAAGGTTCAGTGAGAAGAGTCCATAAGAGTATGGACTTCAGACGAAGTGAGCGGTTCTTCGGTCCGCTCGGTAGCGGAACGTCCAGTAACTGAAGGTTGACAGGAATACGAAGATAGGTCAAGAAGAGTGAGTTGCGGTCCTACCGAGGAGGCCAGTTTAGCAGCAACTTTCCGGGCCATGAGTTGAAGTTTAAGGCAAGCATATCGTTCCTTTGTGTGTGAAAGTTCCTCAGAAAGGGAACGTAGGTCTCGTACAGGAGGAGGCTGGCTACAGGGAATCGGGGATGTAGCTGTGGTATCGCACGGTACAGGAAGAGATGGCTCGGAAAGAAAGGGATTCGGAGGCGGAATGGATTGTTCCAAAGAATCCTGTTCCATAGTAAGTTCAAGATCTCAACGTTGTCCGCAACAGGTGGAACCTGCGTTGGGGACGCGGAACGAGGATTGCGGGATAGGGAACCATCCCTTGGCATTCCTTTAGCTCGTGACATCGGAACGATGTACCGTAGGATGTGAAACGTAGATGGAAGAGCGCAGCGGAAATAAAGTGAACAGCTCGGCAGCTAGAGAAGAAAAGGTGAGCATTCTGCTCCGCTTCGACTTTTAGTATGATGGAGGCTGCGCAGAAACCTGTGCAGGAGGGAGAGAACCGGAAGGACATCTTCGATTTAATTTCTCTAGATTGAACAGAATTTTAAGAAGGAGAATGCAATAAAAAAGGTAATGGAGATTTTCAAGGCAACTAGAAACAATAATTTCAAAATAAGTCACAATTTAAATTATTAACTTTCCACTCTTGAAGTGTCCCAAGGAAACTCTAAGGTGCATTCGAAAATCAGTACCGTCAGTACATAGCGAATTGGTAAGGCCTTTATAACCGAAATCGACGCACGGAAAGTGCCGGCATTCCATCGCCACTCATTCACGTAGCAGTAATATTCTACAAAACAGCATTATTAGCTGAAGAAGATGCGTTGAAGCTTTATCGCCGTTTTCTGAAGCTTATTTACAGAATTATTATAGCACCGAAAAGGCAAACAAACTTGCTCACGTCGCGCAACGAACTAATTCAAATAAACCACCACCATCCACTACCCACCCCCACCCCCCCCCACCCCTCGCGCTTTCTACCACATTTCAAATTGTAGGTAGTAGAGTCATTTGCAGTGTTCATCCCTCTGACTCTCCTCCCCCCACGTACCATCGACAACCAACCGCGGGGAGCTTGGTCTGTTTGTTTTCATGGGTAATTAGCCTCAGGCGTAATTTGCTCTGTTTACTTGTTTATTTATTTATAACAGCAACAGACCGACAGTTTTCCGAAGGGAAAGGCGGTAGAGCAAAACATGAAAAATTATACAGTTATGTATAAGCAAACGTTTAAGATAAAGGCAGATCAGATAAATCTTATACGATGTATGCGGTTAGTAGTACATACAACACATGTGGTATAGTACACGTAACCAATAGTAACAGGCTAGTAACATGAATAGTTGTGATACATTACTGTACATTTTAAGTGAACGAAATTCATAGTATAAATGTCTCCAGGTTTTGTCAAGACATTCTAAAAATGGAATATTGATACGCATAATTGTGAATTTTTTCCTAGACTAATTTTTTTGGTAATTTTGTTGGTTCTGATAGTTTATATACTTGTCGCAATTTTGTTTCTTAATTTTTTGTAATTTCGTAATTTTTTGTTGTTTGGTTTAATCAATAAATCATTAAACAGTTCGAAGAGTTCATTTCAGTGTTTTAATTTCAATTTCATAAGTGTTTAATTCAAGTGCAAGAGCGTTATATCTAAAGCCATGAGTGTGTAATTTAAAACCTACTAACGTTAAATCGAAAGTCCAACAGCGTTAAATCCAAGTAGAAATGTGTTAAACCCGTTTAAAAAAAATTGTAAAACAGACGTTCAAAAGTACATTTACGTTTACAACCAAATTACATATTAGCTTAGTTGCTTGCGGGGCTAACAAATTTTGAGCAGCCTCAAAATATTCTTCTACAAACTTTATTGCTCTACAAGTTTTCCCGTTGCCCGACCTCAAATTTATTTTACCATTCATAAGTTTGGTGGAATACAGTCTTGCGTCACTTCCACTTTTATGACGTCAGGTAGGATCACGTGACTCAAATGACATCATTGTAACCCACATCCAATCGTCAAGCTTAGTCTGCAACGTCGTCATGGTATGGGGCCTACGTCACCAAACTATCCGGTAATATTTCCTATTAGACATTTAGCCATGAATAGACGTTTCAGACATTTTTTCAGGCATTATGTGTAAATTTTGCGCTGGTACTGTGTAATAATTCATATAAATTAAGTGATTGTCGTCAGATTCCACAGTGAAGTTGAATCGAGGGCCTAACTACAGGTCAGAAAATTACACCATTATTTCTAGTAGCCAACCGAGAAATGTTGATAGAAATGTGGTATCGACACATGCAATTTTAAAGTGAATTTAAGATACAAGTCTTTAATGAATCCTTGCCGTTAGCTGGCAGGAGTCCCGTTACGATACCTTTAACCGTGTAGAAGAATGTAGAAAGCCGCCTTTTGAGTAGTCAAGGGGCTGGTAACAACAATATACCGCAATGAATGAACCGTGGTCTACAGTTCTTTGTAACATCAATCAAATCGAAACAAATGAGCGTTGTGGAACTTTTAAACGTTCGAGGCAAGATTGACCTTGACATCTTCGTTCACGCACATCTCGTTTCTAACTTTTTACCCGGGCGTCTCAGACCACTAGTGTACATTTATAAAGACGTCGGGAATCATTAAATAACACCACCCCAAAACCGGCGTCTCAGGCAGGGAAGCACTTCAAGGTATTTGCTTTTCTGCCTGACAGTCAGTAGATAAATTTTCAGAGGAAATTTTAAACTTTAGCCATGTGTCAAGGACATGCGCCCACAAAAACACTAAACAAGCTTACGTACAATGGCAAAAAGCAAGCTTCACGAGAGCCCCCAAGAAACTGAAGAGAGGTAAACAAACCACACACAGTTGCCATGGCCTTAGTCTTCCAGCTAAACCGATGAAAAAATCAATCGCAACGCTTTCCTACCTATCCTACGAATTGTATAGTACTACCTGGCATTTCAAGACTTAAAACCGAAAACTAACTATAAGGACTGTTAATTTTGTTTCTTCAGAAAAATGGTAGTATATAGTCAGGGGGAAGACCCTGATGAAATAGTTCCAAACACTGACAAGATCAATTGGTTTTTGTGCTCGTTCTGTAAGTCAGACAAGCACTGAGAAAGCAACTGTCTTACCTTGGCAAGTCATATCGATGTGGCCATATGGCCCGTGGCGGCAATGTATTTCATACAAAACTATTGAAAATGAATAGACATCCCCTTTCTGACTTCCGCAAGAGGAGGCTTGAGGGTCTCGTAGAAGTTCTGGTGCTCTGTACAATAAATCTGAAAAGATACAAAAAAGTCGGCCTGAAGTAGACCAAAACTATAGCATGAAGAACCTGTTTTCTAATAGAAAGAAATCTGCAGTATGATTTTGATGTTGGTAAGGTAGTCAAAAACATAGTCAATATAATACGATTATCAATGTACACGAGCAGGGAACTGAACAGCTAACATTCTCTAGTTATTTTTGACCACATTGAAACAGACACTGGGGAACTAATAAGTCGAGATATGGACACGACATGGTTACATGTATACTTTTCCGGGCTTTGGCTGAGCAGCTAATAATCGAACATCAACGTGGAGGGAGAAGGAAGAACGAAATGCAAATTAATAAATGTAAGTTTATCCAATGTATGTTCACATTACGACCAACCACAGTTTACCTTTGGCGATGTAACTGTGGTCGCATGACTGAGGTAACGACCCTTTAGTGACTAAATGTAGATTCGGCAATCGACATAGTTAATAGAGGTAATTTATGAAAAGTGGGTAAGAATGTGCGAAAACACGTTATTTTTTTGAAATTAAAAAAATAAGGCTAATTCCATAAACCATGTTTTAGCCACTGTACAGAACGTGACACCTTGGACCAGAGTCATGAAATAAGTTCGCCGCAAAGGTTTCTTTCCCTCTCTCTGTCTTTGAAACTCATTCCCTTCTGACTGTTTCATCTCTGCCCTTTCCCCACTTCCCCCCCCCTTTTTGTAACCTAATTCCCCAACTTTAGTTCCTCTCTCCCTATTCCTTCTACATTTTTTACCCTTCTATACCCCTTCTTGAACAAGGTTTATCTAACGTCTATTATTTCCTCCCCCCTCCACCAACTTTTCCTCCTTTCCTGTAACTCGGCACAATTGTTGTCCCATGATTGCTGAATAGACTGTAATTTACTGAATCTACTTTGTACTGTAAGATTGAGTGGGTTGATATTTACTAATTCTGAAAATTCCCTTCTATTTCTCAAGACTAGTTCGTTGAATTCATATTTGAAAGCAATTTTCATTGCATAATACAATTATAAACCGTTTGTTTGACTGTCACTAATTTATGTTCTTTAAAAAGCATTGTCGCATTTTTTCCCGTTTTTTTCCCCGAAAGAGTACTTTAATTACTTGAGTTTGTATCTGAAGTCAATAAACACGTCGATGCAGCAGCTGTACCTTATTATTTAAATTTATCCAACTTTCAAACAGAATTTGTTTGGGGAGGAATGTTTAGGAAGTTTTCAATTTTATATAAAGTTGGTATTAGTTTTATGATTCTTAATACTAGGTTATCAATATGTTTTTTGAAAATGTACAGTTTTCAACGATATCATGGCTAAGTATACAAAGCCCACAACTGCTGACAACTTTCTGCATGAAAAATTGTTCGATAATTCGATTATTCGATAATTCGATTATTCGATAATTCGGTAATTCGATTATTCGATAATCGATTGATCAACAATTAAAATAGTAATAATATCACATTCCTTACTTTGAATGCTTATCAGTGTACTGGGTACAGGACACAAACTCCAATGAATTGTTTGTGCAAGAACAATAACAGTTAATACATAATTCATTGAGGAATAATACGTAAGTAATTATTTTAAAAGTTTGGAATTTAAATTATTGTAGTATGCTATGCACTTTAACACATAATCAACCCCCACAGTTATAAAATTCAACACGATTTAAAATTTATTGACCTTATTCTCCATAAACAGGAGTGTTATGGGACAACATTTATCAACTTACTAAGTGATGAGAGGTTAGTCATTTCTAAATAATAATAATAATAATTTATTAAAGGAAAAGCAACCCGAAGATCGTGTTGATCACGTATTGATTACAATATAGCATCCATTTCAATTTAATACATCACAAATTAAACTTTGACAAAGATAATCGTCAGTAAAATTCACTTAAGTGGTACCATACTAGCAAAATAAATTAGATGTGATACATGATTTGTATAATTGGATGTTACAAGTAATTAGCACGAATACTTCTATTCTAATTTGATTAATCAAGTAAAAATAGAATTATTTGTGCTAATTTATAAATATTTACAATTGGTTGAAACTGCACATACGCCATAAAAGATCATCAAATAATTTCTAACCATACATTTATCAAAGTTGTAATGAACCATATCCAGGTGAGACTTCATAAATGAAACCTAGTCCACTTACTTTCATACAGCAGGTAAGGGTCCGTTTCTAAATCATCATCCGGCTCAGCCCCTGCTTTAAACTCGTGGAGCCCAAAGTCCGCGATTTTGAGGACCCATCGACTGTCCACGAGACAGTTGGACGACTGCAGACGGCCGTGGCTTCGTATGGGACTTTCGTGAAGATAGATCATACCCTTTAACAGTCAAACAGACACAGAAAATTGTAAACAAGATGACAATAAACATGTCCTCTTTACGCAGCCTCACCCCAACTATGAGGCCATGTTCATCGCGCGCAATGCTCCAATAAATTCCTTTTTACGAATCTGACCTCGGTAAATACGCCTACAGTTTTGCAATTGTCGGCCTCCTCTTAGGCTACAGACTCGGGGAGAGAGAGAGAGCTAAGGAGGATTGGCTGGAGATGATGTTGTGGTTCTCGGGGTAATAAATTGTGGATCGAATTCGTGACGTTGGAGCTATAAAATCCTGCTTGATGGTGTCGTAATAAAGGAATTAAGTAGAGGCGAGGCGACTTTAAGTCGAGTCATTGCTGGATATGGAACGTATACTAGCTCAAGGCCGATGTTCGGAATTTGCGTTAAACAATGAAAAATCATATTTACGGAGGGGTTCGAAGAAGTATTTTGCATTAAAAGTGCGGCTGACGTGCAGCCGTTAAATACCAATAAAGGAAAACACTTTTGTAGAAGCACAAGAGTCAAGTGGAGGTTATGAAACGTGTTAGGTAATAGAAACACCCACGTTTAAAGGTGGGCGTGTCTACGAGTGGCCCAAAATTAGGACGATTATTTCACAAATAGTATATATCAGGGCGCTTTCACGTATTACGTCATCAGGAAGGTGGTACGGGGGTTCGGTTACTGAGACAATTGCTGACGAGTGGGGAGGGGCGTGGCCATTGATGACGTAACTATCGCTACCCCTTCCAGTAAAAGGGTGAAATACGCAAAAAAATGATGACGATTGCTGACGAGAGGGTAGGAGAGGTTGAAAATTGCCAATTTCTTGATGACGTAATACTTGAATGCCCCTAAGGGATTCATTAACAGTTTTGTATACCAAATAATATTGCATACGGGACATAGTTAATGTCTGTGGGCATTGTCGAATTGCGTTGCCTTCGGAGGGCCCCCTCCCCTCGTTCCACAGGAGACCCTCGTTAAAAAAAATGTCGAAAAATATGAAATAAATTCGTGGGAAAATTGCACCTCTAAGATGCAGGAAAACGTTCCAAATTTACACCAATTTCTGACAAATACGCAAGATTACGGGGCTGGTCCACCCTACAAAGAAGCTTAAGGCGCTTCTCTTGTCCCCCTTGACGAACCCTCCCTCCACAAAATGCCTCGAGGTCCCGGCAGTACACTCTCCGGGAGACCCTATAACAACCAATCCGACCCTGTCTATGGGGAAATGGTGTCCTGATTGCACTACTACCCCTTATGCAAGACTAGTCCCAGGTCCGACCCTCTGCCATCCTACACATTTTCGGGAGGAGATGGGACTTGTGACGTCTATGTCTAGTGATCATGTCGATTGTGATTAAGGTACCAGCACCAAAAATTCGTCAATAAAAAGACAGGCCATGTGGTGCACAAGTACACGCTAAAAAGCGACGCTTCGAAATACTTTCATTCCGTTGTCATTTGCCAAGCAAATTTTTTTTTAGCAAAAGCTAAAAGTCAACATAGATGCACTTGAACGGTTTCCCATCCTAGAGAAAGTAACAGCAGAATAAACAGGCAGAAGCTGCTGTCGTGAGTATAGCTTCTGCGCTGGCAGGGTTCGTTTTAATCACACATTATTTTCGATTTTATTCTGCCTGTTTCTTTGTCTAGTATGAGAAACCATTCAAGTGCTGATATATATGTTGACTTTAAGCTGTTGCTAACAAAAAAAATTGCTTTACGACGTAATAAAAGCATTCCGAGACGTTGCTTTTTCGTTAGTGTATGCTTGTGTACCTTTTGCATTGTCTTTTTATTATTGACTGTGGCATATAGGAATCATAGGAATTTTCGATTAGAATTACCTAGCAAAATTGACCTCTCTCTCAACATTGTTTTACACCTAACTCAAGAGAGTGGAAAGAGTAGTATGTTGGTACTATGATGGGTGGCACTCCGTTTAATTAGGCCTATATTTGATTAATTATGCCTATAATTTGTATTAGGAAGTGTTTCTTAATGATTATACGATACGTTGGAAGCCCAACCCTGCTAAGCAACTTTTCTAAGGTACACCGGTATCAGAAAATCACAAGTGTATTTTAGGCTTCACGGTCCGTTTAATTAGGCATATATTTTAGTAATTATACCTTTATTTTATATTATTAAGAATTTCTATTGTGTGCGAGGCGTATCTTGAGTCCTGCAATATTTTATGAGCGGCTACGTCTTCCTGGTGAGGGAGCGACTTTAATCGAGGGCCGCCATTGTTTTTTTTTAACCATTTTGGATATCAACAAGGCACTCTGCTACCAAAAACGTACAATCGATTATCTGTGTTCGTTCTGCTGTGAACTCAAGATAGGCCGCGGACACTTTTAAGCGTTCTTTAGATAAGTTGTAAGGCCAAGTCTGCTAAGCAACTTTTCTAAGGCTATACGTAGGTATAAGAAAATCAGAAGTATTTTAGGCTTTAACGCTCCGTTTAATTGGGCTATATTTGAGTAATCAGGCATACAATTTGTTTTGCAATTTTAAGACACGTTCAAAGGCCAAGCCTACTCAACAAGTTTTTTAAGGTACGCTGGTATCAGAAAATCTTAAGTGAATTTTAGGCTTTTGTCTCCGTTAATTAGGTCTACGTTTGTGGAATTATGCCTATAATTTCTATTAGGAAGTGTTTCTAATCGTTAGATACATTGGAAAGCCATATATGCTAATTACCTTTTCTAAAGCACAGAGTGATAAAAAAAAAACCACAAATGTATTTTAGGCTTTACGCTCCAGTTAATTAGGCCTATATTTAAGTAATTGCAGACCTATAATTTGTTTTAGGAAGTGTTTCTAAGCGATCTTTAGATACGTTGGAAGGCCAAGCCTGTTACGCAACATTTCTAAGGTGCGCAGTCGCAGGTAGCTATGAGATCTTTAATCTATTTTAGGCTTTATTCACCGTGTAATTAGGTCTATACTTGAATAATTAGGCCTATAATTTCTATTAGAAAGTGTTTCTAATCGTTAGATACGTTGGAAGGCTAAGCATGCTAATGACCTTTTCTAAGGCAAGGAGTGATCAACAAAATACCCAGCCTCTACGTATAGATTGGGGAACCAACAAGTCCCTCCCTGGGATGTTCATGCATGCCTTTACTCCAGTTTAAAGCTTTCTCAAATCTGGAACCCATCCCTTCATCTAACGTCAATTAACGCAGTCAGTGGTCTCTTCCCTGAGAGCTAAAAACTTAAGAGGGAACCTTGCACATCACCTTTGAAGTCTCTATATATCGTTCTCTGCCATTTTATAAATTACAAGTTGTACACACATCATTCGCACGACAGCTCTTTTTAAGACATCGCTGATTGCAGATAATCAGCCATCGATTTAGATTTTTTTTTTTTTTGCTGCGTGCAAAACATTGCTACACAGAAGATTCAGGAGGTTTGCTTAGACGTGCAACGTTTACGGAAGTAGTTATACTAGTACTTCTGTAAATACTACACATCCCTCGCCCCTCCCCAAATAAAAACATTTTTACACACGTCGTTCTGCCGTCATCATGAATTCATCATGAATTTTCACAAAAGTTGAATCAACATCCTTGATGAACATGGTATTCTGAATATTCGTAACCAGTTTTTTTTTTAAATCTGTGAACGATTTAGATGTTACAAGTCAAAAAGCATGAAATTTTTAGTCGCCAATTTATGTTTTTATCAATTAAAGGGATATACCTCCCAGCGCCATTTTTCTCGAACCACCACATCAAGTACGGCCCTAAAGGTCTATTTCCTTACCGTCAGTTAATCCCTTGGTAAAAATCCGTTATAAAATGTGGCGTTAGGAGATTTTCTGTTGAATAATTATTAACTGTATTTTCTGCATCCTGCAGTATATGATCCCTTGCGCGCTTACAATAATCATGACGCTTCATCTCTGTGTGTGCATGTACTGCTTTTCTAATAATTACCATGAGATCAAAACTCTAAAAGACTAATGCGGTAAAAATTAAAATTAATTATTCCAATAGATCCCCGAAGCAAAATTATAGGACACTACCCTAGAAAATTATAAATTGTAATGTTAAAATACCAGAATCATTCCGGTTTGTGACGACACAATCTTTAACTTGATGCTGTTTCGCGTACTTTTCCAAAGCCAACCGAGACAGCAGCTACGTTCCTCGCTGCAAATGCGCGGAGGGCGATCTGCGTGTGGCTGTGATAAGGCAGGCGGAATGTTATAATAAGGCAGGCCGGGTGTCCCTTTAACATAAAAAAATTGCGCAAATATGTCATAATTTAATACAGGCGCAAACCTATTGAGTGGGAATTGAACCAACGATCTTTGAGATCAAAAGCCGAAGGTCTGCCGGTAAGCGATGCTGACTTGGCCTTCGGCCTTGGCGGTGAAGCTTCAGTAGTGTTTCGGGGTAGAACTTAAGCTCATTCGCATTACAGTCTCTCCTCTCCTAACCTGGGTGACCACTCACTTAACTTGAAAACAGAGATGTCCGTTCGCATTACCTCACTTCCTCTCTCATAAATCCATTTATTTCAACCTTTTTTTTCCTTGACGCCCTCCTCCGCCACTCCCTGTACATACATACACAGTTGAAGCTGTTCGTTCGCACTTGATTTCCACTCCTTCCCCCCCCCCCCCCTAGCCCTGAGGGCACAACCCATCTAGCTACGACAGGGAAAGGACCGCTCACAAAAGTTAAGAGAGTTCCCCAACTTAGGCAAGGCAGACATCGTTCGCACTACAACTGTTCTCTCCCAAGTAGGCGGTAACCAGACGAAGTTATGAGAGGAGAGATGGCAGTGCGAACAAGGCTTTAGGGGTAGAGATTAGGGGCAGGGCTTCGCGGTAGAGCTTAGGGTTAGTGCTTAGGGTAGAGCTTAGGCGCAGAACTTCAGCCTTTGGTCTGAAAGATCGAGGGTTCAATTCCCGTTCAAGCAGTCTGACATTTAAGTCCAAACGGCAATTATATAGGTTTTCCACTGTATTAATATATCACTTATTGAGGCGATTTGGCTTTCCGTTCCTGTAAATACGTCATTCACCGTTATTTCAAAGCATATTCTTACCAAATTTCATTTGAATGGGTCCACGCTTTTGGCGGTCATTGCGGAACTAACAGGGAAGCAATTAGACATTAGTGCAAACGGCCGAGTTGAAAAGGAAAACCTCGTTTGCTTCGCTCACTCCAACATTTGATTTACCTCTTTCAAACTATTTTCAAAAAAATCTTAATATTCACCGACTTCGGAAAGACGTGATCTTACATTATAAACCAAAGTCTCATAGCAGAAATGAAGCAACCGCAACGACCCCCGGAAGGGGAACAATAAAAACGTGCGAGTGAGTCAATTCTTTGGCTTGAAGTTGAAACTGGCCCGTTGTTGCCCCGAAAAGAAGTTGAAATTGGCACATTGTTGCCTCGACTAACAATTTGCTCTGCGCGGTCATCGCAAAGGCATGTCTTAAATGACGTCATGTACGAAGGACAGTTATTTTTCGCACGCTACTGGGAGTGGGGAGGGGCCTGAACGGGGAATGCCTGTTGGTGGGGCAGTGCTTATGTTACGCCACTATATTGCTTTGCGAAGGGAGAGAATTGACGGAAAGGGGGAGTTTTACACAAAGAAAAATTGACTGTTGCAGTGAACGATCAGGTAGCACCGAGCAAATACTGAGAAGCAACCACGGGTCAATAATCGTTCACACAATAATCGTTCACTGATAAAAGAATTTAATAAAAGAAACGAACACATTCGTTTTTAATTAAGATTCTCTGCTTGAAGATTTTCCGCAACGTTGGGTTATCAGTGAAGGACGAAAATGAACTTTAAAATCTACGTTTATATCGCACTTCGTTTCCTAGCTCTGGGCAATAATGCTAGTTACTACAAATGCGATGAAATTATTTCGTTATTGATGCTTTGACGACAAATGATAGAACAATTTTATTTTTTGAACGCTGTAATTTAATTAAATGTCTTTTAATTAACTGGAAGCAAACTATGCGTTGTTTCATATTTATTCTTTAAAAATGTTCAAGGACACTAGTAAGCACAGAAGGCTTGTGTTTATTCGGCAAGCATCCTTTACTGTTAAGTTTGACCTCAAACTCCCACGTTAAAGCCGAAATTTCAATGCTTGTCTTTCAATATACCTCTGCTGTCTTTCAATATTTTTCACTCAAATTATAGTATACAAGATTTGTTGGATTTGATGAACATGTGTCCGAACTTTTGATGAAAATCCTATTTGTCGCATCGGAGATCTAAACTAGAGCTGCAGTCGTAAATTTTATTTTTGGCTAGTTCTTCTGGCCACGATATGTGTCTACTATGCTCTCTACAGATCAAACTATGCTTCATAGCTCATTTTGTACTGCTCTGTAGATGTACCTATTTACTTTTTAAGAAGTCCTGAGATCACCAGAAATAAGCCTATTTGCCGTTTAGGGAGTCCAAAGAT
>JAHWFP010167801.1:8669-26727 GCA_023313725.1 Lithobius niger | reverse complement strand
ATTCAATGATTCAGCCAATAAACGGTGTAGAAGAATGTTGAGCTGATGCCGCCATCTTGGAAACATGCTCCCGAAATCGGTTTTTGGCAATCTACCACGGAAACGGCTGCATAAAACATGTTTAATCATAAATTGTACAGCATGGAATTGTCCACAAAAAAAGGTTCTATTCGTTTTTTTTTTACTGAGTCAATGATTCAGCGAATAAACGGCGTCTCAAAGATGACACGCGTGTGGCCCCCATGTACATTACACTTCATACAGTTGGATGGCTTGGGGCCCAATTATTTAAGGCATGAATGTATATGACGAGTAACTGGAAAAAATAGATATGATAGCAAGTTCAAAAAACCCCATGGGGGAGGTTGAGGGGCTGATTTACCCCACCCAAAATGGTAGCTACAGGGTTTTTTGTAGTCAAAGTATTCTTGCGAACCCGCTAATAGCCCGAATTGGACATGCTTAGGATTTTTTGAAAGGTGGAAATCTATTCTTTCCATCAATCTTAACAGAAATTATTTAACTTACGTAGGGACCGTCGTAAGCCCACTTAAAGTAGAAAAAGGTAATGGCATAGCGGCGAAAGCATACGTTGATTTTCAAATTCCAAGTGCTCCTGCAAGCCCTCTAATAGGCAGAAATGGACATGCTTAGCATTTTCTGAAAGGTGGGGATCTATTCTTTCCATCAATCCTAACCAAATTTGTTCAACTTAGATTCAGACCGTTCTAAGCCCAATTAAAGGCGAAGAGGTAAAAGTGTAGCGGCAAAATCGTATGTTGACTTTCGAATTCGAAGTGCTCTTGCCAGCTCGCTAATAGCCCGAAGTGGACATGCTCAAGATTTTCTTAAAGGCGGAGATCTATTAATTCCATCAATCCTAACAGAAATTGTTTACGTAGATAGGGACCGTACTACGCTTATTTTAACGTGTAGCTGTAATTGGTGTAGCAGGTATTTTTAATTTCAAAGTGTAAGTGGAATGCTGACGTTTATATTTGTACCTAAGCTAAACAATTTCGGTTAGGATTGATGGAAAGAATAGATACCTGCCTTTCAGAATATCCTAAGCATGTCCAATTCGGGCTATTAGAGTACTTTGAATTTAAAGCCAAGCTTTGGCCGTCACGCCATTACCTCTTCACCGTCAACTAGGCATAGGTTGGTCCTTATCTAAGCTAAACAATTTCGGTTAGGATTGTTGAAAAGAATAGATCCCCATTTTTCAGAAAATTCTAAGCATGTCGATTTCTGGCTATTAAAGAGCTTGCTAGAGCACTTTGAATTCGAAAATCTCAATACGCTTTCGCTGCTACATCATGAACCCTTCACCTTTAAATGGGCGTGGGACGGTCCCTATCTAAGTTAAATTGTTTGTTTTGGTTACGATTGATGGAAACAATAGATTCCCACCTTTCTGAAAATCCTAATCATATCCATTTCGGGCTATTAGAGGGCTCGCAAGAATGCTTTGAACAGAGAAATCACTATAACTACCGTTTTTGGTGGGGTAAATCACCCCTTCCACATCCCTCCAGGGAGTTGTTTCATAGCTATTTTTTCCAGATACCCTTCAAATGCCTTTCACAGAAAGTGATAAATTCCATCAATTTTGGGCCCCAAGCCACCCAACTATAAGAAGTGTAATGTACATTAGGGCATTAGGTGACTCCGTTTATTCGCTGAATCATTGATTCAGTTCTTAAAAAAACGACTAGAACCTTTTTTGTAGACAATTCCATGCTGTACAATTTCTGATTAAACATATTTTATGCAGCCGTTTCCGTGATAGATTGACAAAAACCGATTTCGGGCGAGTGTTTACAAGATGGCAGCATGAGCTCAACATTCTTCTACACCGTTTATTGGCTGAATCATTGAATCTACGAAAAAATTAAAACATTTTTTGTAGAAAATTTCATGCTCTACATTTTTGGACAGAACATATTTTAATGCCCGAGCAACCGTTACCGAGATATGTTGAAAAAAAACTATATCGGGCACCATGTTTCCAAGATGGCGACGTTAGTTCAAAACGGACAGCTGGACTTTCAGTATGTTGAACTTGATGTCACTACAAACATCTGTGCCAAAAATCAGCTTATTATGAATTATTTCGAGCATATGATGTAATTTGAGTGGGCTATAATCATTGTGATCTGTACTGATTACAAACAGTAATTATTTTTCAGCAAATTAAGAAAATAATTGGTTTTATATCTTCCAACTTTATGCAAGATATACACCTAGATACGCCGCGGGTGCCGCCACTGCTGCCTCCCTAACATTTTTTGAAAGTCGCCAATTCATGCCGCCGCCACAAAAAATACTTTGATGTTCGCCGCCGCCGAAGAAATTGTTATCGGCGCACACCTCAAGTTTACATTACATGATACAAAAATTATTTAGTGTGAAGCGGCTATCTTATTTCTACCGCAAAGCTATACTATCCCCTACTGACTGCTGCACAAATGCATCTAGATGCATTCAATTCATGCAGCAATGCAAATACAGCTGAACTGAGGGGAAAAAGAAACAGCCAGTTAGCGAACTGCTTTAGCACTGCGAGGAAAAGACGCATTACTGATTTCATATTTTGTCCTGGACCTGCATTTAGTGGAGAGTAGACGCGCAATCAGTAAGGATTCCCTTAAAGAACTGAAATGTAAATATTGCTCTACATTAAACCTGATGTTTTTTCACCAACACCCAAGTCGATCTTGACAAACAACTACAAAATTTCAACTTTAAACGAAGGAAAATTAACAAAAAAAAGTGGCAATGTCTACACAATACCGATCACCTCTTTAGGGTGGAAAAAAACCCGAACTAGGAACTCGTTGGCAATTATGGAGGGAGGTTTTATAACTACTACAATATAAACTTTGTATATGTGTGTACTATTATGAAGAGTGAAAAAGTTAAGGGTAGTTTCCACAGTATATCTCAATTACAGTCATATCTCCATTTTAAAATCAAATTTTTCCTCACTTTTTTCACACAGCTAAATCGATAAATTTTCACAATTTTCTTAATAATACTGAACAGGTGAACGAATATCATTTTGTCTGTACATTTTACGTAGGCTACAGATGAATTATTCAATTTTTCTTTTGCTTTTGAACCAAGTTTCAAATACCCACTCTGCCGTTTGGATTATAGCATTGGGTAAACTGTGAACATTACCATTTACGGCTGGTGTTGAAATTCTAATGTTTCACACAGCTTTCATCTTTTTTGCAATTTTTTTTTTATCAATTTTCACACTATACTTAGTTTTTCATCAATTTTACATGTTTCACAATATTAACATGTCCACAATTAATTATTCTTGGCCCTAATGAACAATTGAATTCGTTACATGGCCAGTTTTCTTCAATTAAAACAAGTTTTTCACATATTTAGAGATTTGCTCCATTTTCTGGCAACAGACGACACTTGGGTCCTCTACACACTGGACCACCATGGTGCTGCCACCTTGATGGCTAATCAACAAGTCTACCGCCACCACTGCTGGCCACCAGGATCACCAGCAGCACTCATTTTGCAAGTCCACAACATACGTCGACTCGTTCTGGCAGTGCTGTCAGAACATCCAATGAGGACCATCCAACTGAAAACAATGGAATCATGTGGTGGTGCTGCCAGTTGGTGGCTCCCAAAATCGCATCAACCAGCCACCGCAGTTCTGGCCGCACGGCGCTGCCAGAGCCGAGTGTGTAGGACTCCATAGAAGCAATGGAACCGTGTGGTGGCCCCAGTATGTAGAGGCACTTACTCATCTGCCCGACTGTCATTCCACTGTAATAATTTTATCTTTCAAGAAATACTAAATAAATTTAATTTTATCCTTGCAATGACAAATGTTTACCCTTTGGGCAAACTTCGATTGGAAGCTTTTCCAGATGAAACGAAAGTGGTGTGCAAACGAGTCAGTGCTGTCTACTGATGGGAAAATTTAACAAAGCGATAAACCCGTGACAAACTACGTTTTACACAAAATCCAAACTTATATAAATCACTTTTTTTATGCTAGGAGTGCAAAATAGGTCAACAAATTGAGATATAAGCGAAAATTTCAGAACCTGTCCTTTAAGATTTTAAGTTCCCCGTAAATAATGAGGAAAGTAAAATTACAAGACAAACACTACCAATATTGACAACCCGCCAAAATGCAAAAAACTCGCAACTGCAAAAATAAAACCTACATAAACATTATTCACTTCTTCATTGAATGAAGTGCAACAATTTGCCTACTAAACATTTTATCAGTGAAATGTTAATAAAAAAACTAATAAGAAAAATACCTATTGCAAAAATTAATATTGATTGCTACGACTAACCTTCTGATGGCAGCATACCCAAACATAACTAGCCTAATCTAGCCAGCAATTGCGTTCCACCTATAATTAAATTCAAGAGTTCGCTTTAGAAAAAAAGTTGTATTTTACGGTATAAATTCAAAAACAAAAATCGTCTCACATTAGAACATTTGCTGCTGTATACATGAACCTTCAATAATAGCTTACAACATTTCCATTTCCTATGTATAATTTATACTCTTGTAAAATAAAATTTACACTAGCACCACTAATAAGACTATGATTTAGTACACTTGAATTTTCGAGAAATAACGTCCGTTAGCTCCACAAGTGGTCTGCGAGCAAGTGAGAAGTGAACAGTTCGAATTTTGTTGTGCCTGCAGCATGTAACGACAGTTTTTAGTGCAGTAGCTTATGGAGCTCTGATAAAGAGTCACGGACGTTATTCTTCGAAAATTCAAGTGAGCTAGATCATCTCTAGTCTATCAGGTGGTGCTAGCGTAAATTTTATTCTACAAGATGTCATTAAATCATGTTATCGTTGATTACCGATATTCTATAATTACACTGTTGGAAATTCACTTCCTAACAGCCTCATGAGTCAAATTATACAAATTGTGAAATCTAACGTCAACCTTTCTTTTTCTTGTTTTTCTTTTGTCGTTGGGTACTGGTTCAAGTTTAATGGCTTGGTTTTTGTTCAGTGATTTAGTTTGGCCGAGTTTGTTATGTGCAATGTTCTGTTTGGGTGATTCCTTAGTTTGCATACAAACAAAATCTACCAACGTGTCTAGTGTCCAGAAAATTGTCTAATGAAAAAAAAAAAATGTTTCCTTCTCTTTCCCCACCTCCTCTATTTTTCCAACTATTTTAACACATGTAATAATGCAGTAAGAAAAGTATTTTGGGGAGGGACCCGCCAAATCCAGCCACAGAGTCTGGGGTAGTGCTGTAAGCTTCCCAGCAGGAAGCTGAAGCTCCGATGCAGCGTCCGATTGGCATAATTTCTCCACCTTCCAGAACCTAGCACATGGAGGGAAGGCTTGGGCGGGAATTTAGGTAATGTACAGAGTCTGGGGTAGTGCTGTAAGCTTCCCAGCAGGAAGCTGAAACATATTATGCTATTTTAGAGCCTATTTCTGGCTTCCCGATTGCGCATTTGCAACATATTGTCATGGCAAATCCCAATAATTCGGTCGTTTTACATTGGTTGTTCATGATAAAAAATGTTCAAACCTTGCTCAACCAAAAAGACTAAAATTGCAGGGCCCGAACCTGCTTAATTTTAGTTTTTATTGCCTAACCGAAAATATACATTACCTGTTTTAACAGCAGTTCCCCCTTTTTGAGCAATTTTTCCCCTAGAAGCTTGAAAGTTGTCTTCCCTGCCAGGCTCGTACGGTACAGCACATGTGCGGGCTTGGGCTTGCATATATAAGCTCCGACGCAGCGTCTGATTGGCATCCACCTTCCAGAACCTAGCACATGGCGGGAAGGCTTGGGCGGGATTTTAGGTAATGTATATTTTTGGTTAGACAATAAAAACTAAAATTAAGCAGGTTCAGGCCCTGCAATTTTAGTCTTTTTATAGCATTCTTAGGGGTCTTAGCATTTTAAGGGGTACAAGGCAGATAATCAAACATGCATATTGAAACATCTCGCCTTGTGGGAAGAAGGTTGATCTTGCAGGCCAGAGGCGTCGTCAGGAAAGGGTTTATCGAACTGGAGGCATCTTCTTGCGGAGAGGAACACCGCGCGAGACGTTATACGACGGTAGGTGTAGCTGGAACGCAAGTGGGATGAGGGACTTGATACGAGTTTGGTAGCGTACGTTTTCGTAGTATCAATTGTGGTAGGACGTCGAATTGGTTACTGTCATGATGCTTGCGGAACGGGTGTTGTGATAGTCGGGAGCTTCCGTGTAGGAAGGGAAGTGGTGAGCGAGGAAAATGTTCTTACCCTTCCTTATTGGGAAGGTAACCACAAAAGCGGACGACTCGCTGCCCTGTCGGATCAAAAAAGTCTGATGTTTGTTGCGAAAAAAGGAGGGCGAGAGAGTTATGGGAATGTTCTGAATCCCATGGCTATCCCTGTTGCCGTAGCACGGCACAGAGAGCAAGGCAGGTCTCAGGCGGCGGTTCTTGTAGTAGGAATGATCACATGGAATACTGGGACAAGCGACGGAGCGTCGTCGAATTGCCACACAGAATAATTCGAGAGATAAGACAGGAGCAGTGATTCTATAGTTTGAAGCCAAACGGAAGTGGGAGAATGATCGGAAGATCCCTTGTTGAGATCTTCGCCTGCCGTAGGGCTACACGTAGTGTCGGCATTGGATGTATTGGTCGGAATTGGAATGGTAGGTGTGACTCCTGGGGCGTCGGGTGAGTTGAGGTCATACTGATGGAGAGGAAGCGTTGCAGGCAGATGCGGAGGCGGGAGGCAGAGGGACCATCCGTTGGCGGAAGAGCGCCTGCATGAGGAGGCAGAGGATGCAAATTGATGGTGGAGGCCGTTGAAGAGACGGAGCCGGAGGGACCATCCACTGGTGGAGGAGCGTCCGCATAAGGAGGCAAAGGACGCAAATTGATGGTGGAGGCCGTTGAGGAAACGGAGGCTGATAGAGTGAAAATTTGTTTGGACGGTGGCAGATGTGTCGTCCAGCGGTAATGGCAGAGGAGATGGGGCTGCATGAGGTAGTTCCTGGATGGTCGGTGATGGGAGAGGTGTGGCGGAGGGCCGACGGGATGGCGAGGTGGTCCCTATTGTGGACGGAGCGTTGTGTGGGTGTCGTGTGCGGGAGCGAGCATAACAATATGCCCACCAAGGCGGCTAAGATGGAATCGGAGAGGCTAATTGTGATGTACGCGGAGGAGAGCGTAATTCAGTCTCATGGAGTAGCACTTTCGGTTTACGACTTCCAACACATTTGTCAAAGCTTTGTTGGATGCTCGTGTTAAGACATTTTCTGCTTGTAGCTTGTCTGCTTCTTTGGCTGTTTGACGGAGAGTCGGTAATTTCGTTAGGATGGAACGTAATGAGCCGTGTTCAGTTGAGAAGTGTCCTGCAAATGTTAGCACGAAATCAATGTTGAAGTTCCAAGTCCTCCATCTTGTGGACAAATAAATGTAATCCCCGTGTTAGTGCTTCCCGTAACACTGACGCCGCATTGAACGGAATGAGTTGAAGCGGAGGCACGGTAGCTTGTGATGTCATGGTGGAATAAGGTTGTGGAATGGGGAACGGAGGACGATCCGGGAGAGGTGCTTCGTCGAGAGTGGACCGCGGAGAAGGATCCTCACCTTCTTTCTTTTTTGTTGAACAGTGGGTGTGGAGGGCACGCAGTGGTGATGAGGAGGTGCAAAGGGAAAACGGGATAGCACGGGAAAATGATTTTCACTGAGTTAGTCATTGGCATGCTGGATTTCAGTGAGTGTATACCAGAGGTTTCGTCAAACGCTGGGATAGCACCCGTTGATGGGAGCCCAGGCCGTTTTGGGGAATGCGGAGGTGGTAACATAGGTTGGTGTTTTCTGTTGCGGCGGTTTCTTCGACGTGGTGCGGGAGGTTGGAGAACAATGCGTTGACTAGCCGGACGGTGGAATGGCGGAGGCAGTAGCTCGCTGACAACGTGTGTGTTCTGCTCATTGTTTAGAGAGAAGTAGGTGTGCGGTAGGCGGAGGTGTGGTAAACTGGAGCCGAGGAGCGGAAGACGAATCCGAGAGGATTGACCAATTGGCCTGTTGGCACTTTGAGCTAGAAAGGAAGGATCAACCGTGCATGAGGAGGCCAGCATGGGTGAGGAGGCTGGTCCGGAGGGCAGAATGATCGGTCGCAGAGCAGGAACGCAGGAGCTGGAGTGGGACGTGTCATGTCGCGTTGGTGAGTCTCGAAGAGAAATGGGAGGTTTCGGTGGGCCGTGGAAGGTGGAGAACAGCCATCCTCCACTGTAGGAACGGATGGAGTTCTTATTAGTTCAGAAGCGGCGGAGGGCTGGAATGACTAGCCAAGAAGGAGCGGAGGGAGTCCAAATCCGTGGAGCGACAACAGCGTGACGTAGGTCGAGGTTTGGTCTTAACGGGGAGCAGTGTGGAGCACAGCTGCACGGGTTGAAGGTATTGAAAAGACCAGTCGGCTGTATGGTCTTAGTTTGTAACTAACAAGAACAGGAGGGATGCGCAGTAGGATGCACAGGTGGTGGTGGATACCATACCCCTTTGATTTAATAACAGCATGTAATGCTGGAGAGAAAGAAAAGTGAAAGCTGTCAGTAGGTGGTGGAACGGCGTAATCCAGAAGGCTGCACAAAGAAATGCGCAGTGGGGGAGAGAGCTGAGTACGAGGATCATTGTCTGCCTGAACTGATTTGCTTGTGGTCCGAACGCAATGATAGCATGAGTCTCCTTGAGCAGGGACCAACAGGAACGGTTGAGGTCTAGGACCGGTGGTAGCGAAGAACAGTGGAATATGGAGTGCGAAGGAAGGAACCATCCCAAGTTGTTTCCTTAGCCTGTGGAATCGGAATGATGGTACTGCGGGACGCGAAGCGTGAATGAAGGAACGTTCGTCCCATGAGATGCAGAGCGTGGATGGAGGAATGTTCGTTCCATGGGATGCGGAGCGTGGACGGAGGAATGCTTGTTCCGCGGGAGGCGGAACGCGGAGAGAGGAACGCTCGTCCCGTTGGTTGAGAATAAAGGGTCTCTGTAGATTGAAGCAGCAAGAGAGGAGGGTGTGGAACTTGACAGGCAATGCGTAAACTGCAACCATGCAAGATGTGTTGGGGCGTGACGGCCGAGGTGTCATACCTGAAGGAGGCTGCGCAGTGGGTGCGGTGTTAATGTTGGTTGTGACAGGTGGTAAGAGCCCTGTCTCCGTGTTACAGACCAAGGCTTGGTGGGAGGAACGTGGGCTGACGTGGTGCTGTTGTTACTTTTTGTTCTAAACCCCCCCCCCCCCCCCCCCTCCCTTCCTTGTAAGGACGGAGGCTGAGCAGGGTAAGTGAGGGATAAAATGAGGCTTGGTACAGAGGAAAAGATCAGACTGTTACTCGTGAAGGTGGCGTCAAACCGCGGGTAGGACAACTACAGTCACCCTCCTCTGACTGCCGGCTGGGAATATGGCGGAGGTTGACTAGGCTGTTAGCAGAGAAAAGGGCTTGTCATAGAACCACGACTGGAATGCCGGGCGGGCGCTTGTAAAGATGTAGGGCAAAAAAAAGGAAGTATAGGTTTCAATGAACGAGAGTGCAACCCGGAAGGAGGGATTGTCTTGTAACAGTCGGTAGTTGCGAGAAGCCGGCTGAAGGCAGATTGACTGCATGTGACAGAGGAATGCAGTGATGAGGATGGAGCCTGGTGCTTCGTGCCATTAGCCCCGGAGAGGGAACCGAAGATGACGGAAAAGGTTCTAAAGGAATAGCCTCCGAACATGGCGAGTCCAGTTTGTAAGGAGGATCCGTTCACGGACAAAAGGGCCGGCGCATCATCCACTGGTTCGGAAGGAAGCAATGGGAGGCGGAACGACCATCCCTGGCGGAGGAGCGGACGGACGCTCCCTTCGCAGGACGATGAGAGGCGGAACGACCATCACTGGTGTAGAAACGGAGGAACGCTCCATCCGCAGGACGATGGGAGGCGGAACGACCATCACTGGTGTAGAAACGGAGGAATGCTCCATCCGCGGAGCGACGATATGCTGATGGGGCCCGGAAGGTTGAAAGGGGATACTCAAAGAACGACCAAGCGTGGTGATCGCCCTAGGAGAAATGATGCCAATCGAACGCTGCGTCGGAGCTTATATACGCAAGCCCAAGCCCGCGCATGCGCTGTACCATACAAGCCTGGCAGGGAAGACAACTTTCAAGCTTCTAGGGGAAAAATTGCTCAAAAGGGGGGAAACTGCTATTAAAACAGGTAATGAACATTTAGTCGGCTATAATGAAGTTTCGACAGCTTTTACTATCAGTCTTCTTCATCTTCTTTAGGCGATGGTTTGGAGAGCCGCTCGCACTTCCACTCCTCTCCTTCCTCCCAAGTGAACTCCCGGACATCACCCGAAGAAGCCCGATAGTAAAACAACCAGTCGAAAATTCGTCAGTTTTAAAAACAGAAACGTGGATTTTTTGGTTAAGCGTAAGTTGAACATTTTTTAACATATTCACAATAGGGATGCACCGAATATTCGGTAATTATTCGGTATTCGGCCAAAAATTCAAGTATTCGGTCGAATCCTGATTTTAGCCGAATAGTGCTATTCGGTACTCGGCCGAATACTGATTTTGGCCTAATAGTGCTATTCGGTATTCGGCCAAATACTGATTTTGGTCGAATAGCGATATTCGGTAATCGGCCGAATAGTATTAAGATTTGTTGGTATTTGGCCGAATATTTTTTAGTAGAAATTTATGCAATTGTGTGAATGTAGGAACGTTTAGCTAAGCATTTACTTTTTGGTTTGTGAGGAATTGTCTTCTGACATTTCTAATAAAAAGGAAAAAAATGATCAAATATGTTTAAATTACAGGTATTCGGTCAAGTATTCGGCCGAATAATTCGGTATTCGGCCTATTCGGAATTTAAGTTTATCAGTTCACTAGTTGATTTTAGTTTGCTTAAGGTGTGAAGCTTTTAGTTAATTTTGGTGCAGAAAATCCACGATTTTTATGAGGATAAAACATTGATTTCTTGACTGTATGAAGCTTTTAGTAAATTTCTAGCAGAAAAATTACTACCTAAAATGCTTTTAAGGTCAGAAATCGTGAAGTAAGCTTGTTACAACCCCTCCCGGTAATTTCACGATTTCTGACCTTAACGCATTTTAGGAGAGTGGGCCGTAGCTTTGCCAGGGCTGTTAATTAATTGGCAATTTATGGTAAGTGCTGCTGCATAGTACCTAATACACACGTACATATGGCCCTTTTTACACTACATAACATACATATTAATTATATTTTGCTTAATACAGAACCACGCAGCGATCTCACTTTACACTCTCGCAGCTAGTACTCATAAATTCCAACATGGAGACGGTTTCGGCGAGCGACTAAGAAAATTGTTACATCAGGAGAAATTCTGTCTTATTGACACTGAGTAAACGGCTGCAAGCCTTTACCGAAATGAAATCATAAATGGCAGCACTGTTACCATGGCAGCCACAGCTTCGACGTCACAACCAAATTCTAGCAGTGAGAACGCAAGGCGATATCCGGGAATAAATAAGCCCTAATTATTATTTTTTTATTGTGTATGTGAAGGTTAGGGATCGGTCGATATGAGTTTTTACCGATCCGATAAGTCTGGTTTTGCATGGGTTCCAACTGCGGAGATTATACAAAAAGTTCTTTGCAGCAATAGCAGCATTTTTACTCTTATTCCTACTTATGGCTTCAGTCCATTAATCTTCTAGTCAACTTTTGGACATTGTAAAATTTTAGAGCATTGGAACCATCACGTGCTATATTTTCATTACAAACTGAGCACATGACTTTGCTTTTCTCACTTGGGTGTTCCTTTGCCGCGCTTGGGGTCACGTTTTGCGGGGAAAACGAATATCTGTATCGGTTGCTTTACAGTGGTCCGATACCGATATGGCAAAAATACCGATAAATACAGATTACACCGATATCAATATAGGACTATCCCTAGTAAAGGTTGGCCTAATCGTCCTTGACTCCCGACTTCGGATCTACTGCAGCTCTGAGATAACACCACTCAGCTACAACACTCAAATCATATTGCTCATGCTACTGGCGTCGTTCCAGGCTTAGTTTTATAAAGTGTTAACCATCGTCCCCTTCAATTTCCTGACATAAACTCTACCTCTGTTCCTTCAGCAATAAATGCTAGACTTCAAACGGGGGAAAGGGTACAATAAATTCTATAGTCGGTTCCACATTGTGTTTACAGGAAACTATGACGTCACGTTGGCTTGCACTACGAGTGCAAAAAACGTGTTGATATCACTCTTGCAGACGCCCAGCCTTAACTTAAAAAACTACTCGTTCATCTGATTTTATTTTTAGTTTTGCCAATCAACGGTTGAATGACTCGGCGTACACTTGACTTCTTAAATTAAAAAAAAAAGCCCTGTACCATACCTCAAAGAAACAAAAATAAACTGTCCATGATTGGTCCAAGCAGAGTAGTTTTATGTAATAAGTAGTCAACGATACCGTTATTGCAGTGCGGTGCGGTGCCATACTTTACAATGCATAAACCATTTACAGTGACGCACGCCCGGGAAGGAGAGAAAGAGAGTACTCCCTCCCCCCACCCCCACTCCAAATTTAAAAGTAAAATTTGTAAAAAGTCGACAAATAAAAATAAGGCATTTATTACAAATAAAAACAAATTATGAAAACTGGCATGTTCAAAGAGGTAGGCTATGAAAATTAAAAAAGAGTAAAGCCTTACAGGCACCCTTTTTCCCCAGACCCCATAGCTGAATTCTTGCGCCCCATTTTGAATTCCAAGTTGCTGATTTAAATCAATTTGGTTTATACCAACTAAAAAAAATCTTCAATTTACATCAACTTTATTTTTAATTGGGCAATTACCAGTGAACACAATGAAACCCAACTTAAGGGTCCCAGGCGAACTTCAATGAATAAAAAATAGGAAATATACGAGGACTGGGGGCCCTGCAACTTTTTTTTTAGAAAAAGAATTTATGTCCTAAAGCCCTGCTAGGAATAGCTAGGAATTGGATATGGCTAGAACCTACAAGTGCATGGAAAAGTTTGCTAAACTTGTTTTCGTCGTAAAGCTCGATCTTTTAGTTAAATGCTCGTATCAATAAACAGATTGTTCCTTCTTTAGACATTTTTAATGTATGTCTTTAAAGATAATAGCTTATTTAAATAGCCAATCGTAAGAAAGAAGAAATATTATTTTACGCGTTTTTAATTCAACTTTAAGTAGGCTACCGTACTTCTGACAAATTCATTTTAAAGTAGGTCTACTCTTAGCAATACAAAAATCATCATGCGTGTGTTTCGTGCGGTTTCGTGTCAAACTCCAAGTAACATAGCCTACTTTAAACATAATTAATAAAGGTTACGTTACTTTTTTTCTTGTTTTTAGTAAGATTAATAATTGGCGCAGAGGTATAGTTTTGAATGTTTGGTGCTTATTACGAATTTATTATAACTAGCATTGACTTTTAAACAATTTAAAACAATCTGTTAAGACCACAAAACTACGATTTAAATCAAATAAATACGACTTTTCCCCTAACTTTCCCCCTCCCCCCCCCCCCCCCCCAAAAAAAAATCCTGGGTGAACCCCTGTAGCTGTCCAAATGAAACAATGTCATACATTCAGATTCACGAAATCAATTTATGCATGAATTAAGTTATCAATCATCATAAATTCAAAAAAAAAAAAAAACAATGCGCAATCCCCATTGCGAAAACACCATCGCACCGGTTATACTTATAGCATTAAAATCGAATTTCCGCCCGTTCCTCGTGTCTATAGCCGGCGATGGTAATTCCATATAAAGTATCTGGCAGTACGAGTTGACCTAATGGGTTTTTCGTCCTACAATGGTAGCTTCAAAACGACAACAGCCCCCAAACCTTACCCTAGAAAAAAAAAGGCTTATTACAAACGTATGTAGCTGGGAAGAGAAGATGAAGCAACGTATTTTTTTGGCGAGGGGGGGGGGGGTCTAGGAGGAAAAAATATTGCTGAGTGACACTGCAAAGTGCAAACAACTTGGCACATGAACCCGATCAAGCGTTGTTATTAAAAAAAAAAAACAATGAAGGGAGGAATTTTATAATGTGACGTCAACCAACAGCTTGCAACAGGAGGTCCATAAATACTTCAATGTAACGATTCCTCGACACAAGCATTAATCGGCCTGAAGGGCAAAAAAAAAAGTTGAGGCTCAGTCTACAACAGCCAGGGTGAAAGAGAAACAGCAAACCATGCCCTTAAATGAAATCAACTCAAGTGGTGTAGCAAGCACACCTTCCTGGAATGTGTTGTGCATCTCTACTGGTCTTAGCTTGCACTTTTAATGCCAAGCCTGCATTGCACGACGATAGAAAATCTGATGGACTACTACCGTCTGGCATGCAAGTCTACCATCCATTCTGCCTCGCTCACACACACACACACCAGCGGAAAACACGGGAAAGCTTTGGCCATCTACGATCAGTTCGTCTAGGCCGATCCGAAAGGAGGAAAGGGGTGGGACCAGGTAGAACACCATCCCCCCCCCCCCCCAATTACGCTGGCTCATAAAACGTCACTTTTAATAATGTACATAAACAATATTAAATGAGTTTTAAATACACGGCAAAAGATAGAAACGTCTATTCTCTATATTGTTGTACACGTTATGCGAATGTTAGGCTTTGTATTGAGGTGTTTACTAATTAATTAGCACTATTAAAATAAAGTCTTTCGTAAAACACAAATAGCAGTTTTATCATTATCACAATTGTTTCAAGTTTTACAATCGTTAGTGCGTAAAACCTAAATATAACACAAATTAGATGTTTTACTGTAATAAAAAAAAAACAATTAAGTTTTTGATTACACAGATAAATTATGATGAATCGGAACAGGAATGTCTGAGAAAAAAAAAAATAAAACCAAATACCGGTTTGGGAAAATTAATTTGGAAAGAAGGTGCAATTTTTTAACGATCCAGAAAATTACCTAGAATTGGAATTACTTGGATTTTTTAACGGGGAGGGGATTCATTCCTCGAGGTTTGTTTAATTCTTGGTTAATCTCTAATTGCAGATCTTAAATTGTAAATACTGTAGAATTGTAGATAACATACAATAGTAAACAACGCGTCAACTGTGTTACAGGGTGTAACAGCAATGGACCAGGGTCTACCGTTTCCTTAAATCATCTCCAACCGAAATGAAACCTGGGTGAGCTCATTGAGTCGCAAGGGGGAAGGAAGTTTGAACGTGAGAGTGTGATTGACCTTGACATGCCCGTCCAAGGTCATCGGGTTTCTAACTTTTTACCCGAGCGTCGTACACCACTAGTGTAAGTTTGAAAAATGTGGGGAATCATTGCCCAAAAATACAGCGAAAATCAGTGAATAACTACAAACTGCTAACCATCAGACCACCTTTTACCTTGAAACTTAAATAGCAGCACTTTCCAGGGTGCTAAATAACAGGATTCTCCTTTTCGGTGGAGCTATGTCCGGCTTCTCATTTTAAAATAATAGAACCATTCACAACCAGACGGTCGAAATTGCTAATTTTACTTTACGATAACCATACTGTGAAACCAAAATTAAAAGTTAAAGAAATGCCCTTCCTTTGAAGATTTATAGTCAACGCAGTAACCATCACAATTGCAGGTTAATAATGTTTTAGCTTTCAGGCCTAATTTTTGAGGAAAGATATTTCCCCTTTCACCCATAGCCCTATCTTTCCTTGTAACGCCTACACCTTTTTGCTACCTAATTTGACGTAATATTTATAAACAAACCATTTATCAAGAAACACCTAAGTACTTTTCATTAAAGTGCCTTGTAAACAATACTTGTTCCCTCCTATCTCCATTGTTTTACTACCCGTCCATAGTCCATAACCCGACGTATAGTGCACCATTGTTGACTCCCATATATTGTTTTGTACCTCTGCTTGTATTGTTGATCCTTTCCTAGTCTTCCAACAATACTTGTACTACTCTACCGTCTATAAGCCTGAATTCAATGACTTTTGGGAAAGAGACGTTTTTACACAACCGTGAATAGAATCCAAATGGCTGCTGTCATCGCCATTTTGTCCTACCTTATTCCCTGCTAACTAGGGAACAGCTACTCATGCAATTGGACACATTCTCCTTGGACGTACTTCTACAGTTTCAATATACGCCAATCAAGTGAGTTTATTGCAATTCCAGTGCCGTTCAAAGATGCAGCCGTTAATACTTTAACATTGACTTTTCCTTCCATATAGTTTACTTAGACCAATTAACGATATGCAGTACTCTCAATTTCTCCCTCCCAACTGTAAAGGAAAGCGATCAGCATGAAAATAATGCCCAACTATACCCCTGCCGTTCCAAGAATAAATCTACACGAGACCTACTCAACCCTCCCTCCTTTTGGACTATATTCATCAATCTACCTCCTTCAAGCAACATTATTCCTCCTCGTCAAAACGACCCCAGACGGCCTCTAACCAAAGTGTGGGAGTTAGGCGGAAACCGTGTGAGGGCCGACCCAGGCCGCCTTGTTTGAGGTACCAGAATCGTCCCCTTGAACGCTCTGCTCCTATCTCCCAGACGTTTGACAGCAATACTTGCATAATTTTTACGTGCCGTCTTAACTTCATAAGCAGCAGCTAACGGTGATTTGAGTTCGACTAGGCCTGTTCATTTATGCAAACGGTGTCGAGACTTGGCAACGTGATTTTAGGCCCTAATTTTCAGCTTTTAGGCCAACATTTTGTTAAATGCCGCTTTAATTTCGTAAGTGGCAGCTAACAGAGAATTAGGTTCGAGAGTAGGCCTGCAACATGGTTTCCAGAGCTTTTTCAAATGAGGCTAATGTGTGTTGCTCACAAAATCTTTTTTTTTTCGTTTCACGGTTGTGTGTCTTCGTGTAGCAGTGAAATGCAACGATCAAATCTTAGTTCATTTAGTTCCGTCGAGAAAGCCTAGCGTTATACTGATGCAACGATGTTTTAATCTGCAGTGTTTTTTAAACACCACTTGACTACCACTGGAAAAAAGGCGACGGATACACGGACGGACAAACTCGTTGCTAGTCTTCCAGCCGTTTCGGCTGTACAGAAGGCTAAAAAGTGAATATAGTCAATACGCATATCAATAGGGGTATAGAAAGAAAATCGATACAGTTGTGATATTGTCAAATTATTGATCGCAATCATGCCCACGCATTAACATTTCAAGCCAAGGAAAACGCTTTATTGATTAATATTTGCTGCCAAATATTTCCTTAAAAGAAAAAAAAAAAAAAAGATCTCAAGATGGCTCCGTCCAACCAACCAGCCCAGACAACTCGCACAACATCTGTTAGGAGCAGCATCCATGATTTGTTATCGACAAGTATCAATACTCAGCTCAACCTCAGCGTTTAAACAAACATTACAAAATTATCTTTTTTTCGCTCCTGGCTTTGCACAGACAATTCTTAAGCCAAGAAGTAGAACGAACCTTCATTATTGATTTTAAAATGTCAAATTTCCTAGCCCTCCCTTGAAAGTCCAGCAAGCTGGGCAGGCAGACAGGCACAATCCAGAGGGAGGCAAGGCGCTCAACAAGGAGAAAGGACGGGGAGGAGGGAGGAGGAGGAGGGGTCCTCCCTCCATACAACAAGAAGAATCAATACCACAGCCAACCCGGATGAGTGACATCAAGGCAATCTGTGGCACTAGCATTGGACTGTCACGTTGGGAGGCTTTGATTACGCATGGATTTGGACTTTTCGAGAAGGCACAATGGCTGCCACGCACCAGTCATCACAAGTGGACTTTACTGCTAAATATTTATTTTTACCACTGGTCGTGTTAAACGGTGCCACAACGCGGTTATTAGTGCTCCAATTTACTCGCCAATTTAGCTATTATCAACTATAGAAGTCGTTTAGTTTAAAGACGCAGATGTAAATTTAGATTTATCTACAATGTCCCCCCCCCCCTCTTTTTAGTACCCCCGTTATGTACCCCGATGTTTTGGACCCCCCCTCCCCCCCCCAATCCTCCCCAAACATAATGTGCGCACATT
>JAHWFP010167799.1:0-13468 GCA_023313725.1 Lithobius niger | reverse complement strand
GGGGGGGGGGGGGATTGAGGCTTAATGGCGCGTCGACAACTTGGTCAACGAATGTGTAAATAAGCAATGTCCATCAGTCAGTCAAGTAAACAGTCATGATATTTGTGGACGGTGTAGCATAACCACGAAAAATATAGAATGCGACTAAAACTTGGCTTGTTGGATTCAGAATTCTCATATGTGCACTCAGTCCTTTTTTTGTGTTTTTTTTCTGAATTTTTGTTGTTGTTTTTGTTAATGTGTTTAAAACTTGGGCTCTGCAATGGCTAGAAAAATTCTTTAAATACGTTTTCATCCCCTCGTTTTATTGTAACAAAGGCACGAATATATATGTAATGAAAATTAAATCGTATTGGTGACCTGTAGGCCTACTGAGTTTTTAGGCCTTGTCTGTGGGCCACACTCCACGCACCACTGACAAAAATTGGATTTGAAAAAAATTATTAAAGGGGCGTACTACTTCCTCTCCCACGAAGGTGAGTGAAGCACCCAATGACGTCATGTCATCAGCATCCTTTTCTGCGGCCTACATTTTCAAGCACTTTGCTGGCT
Organism: Lithobius niger; assembly: GCA_023313725.1. Classification (NCBI taxonomy): domain Eukaryota; kingdom Metazoa; phylum Arthropoda; class Chilopoda; order Lithobiomorpha; family Lithobiidae; genus Lithobius; species Lithobius niger. The sequence continues at coordinate 12,916 of JAHWFP010167799.1, read as the reverse complement.
TGCAAATTTTCTTTGGCAACGTCTCACGCGACGGTGACTTCCTGCCCCCCTCCCCCCGCTACCGAGGTAAAAAAAAAATTCCCACTTTGAATTCCACGTGCGGCGACAATTTGCTTGCTTAGGATGGAACGCCGGAAATGAAGGCAAGTTCTCTGCGCATGTTAGATATCATTCCTAATTAATTTTTTTTAACGCCCGAAATGCAATTTATTTTTGCTTCCCCCCCCCCCCCGGGGCCCCGCCCCAATTTCTAATAATTGAGCCAGACACAAAGTATTACAAATGAGACACGAACCATTGAGTAACAATCAATGAGAAAGACGCTATAAATCAAATTGGGTCGGTAATTCTCTTTTTTGGAACTTGGTACACAAATCTATTTTCCCCTCCTTCTCCGTCTGGTGCACCTTGCCAAAAATCGACTCGTGCGACGACGGTAAAACCCAGCTAAAAAAAAAAGTAAAAAGAAGGGGCACCAACTGACATTACAGATATCAAGCGGAAACAGGGACGGAAAAGGAATTAAAACCGGTGTAGTTTGCGTTTTTTTTTTCTTTCTGTGCTTTTTTTTTTTACCTTTTCTTGAAAAAACGAAGACAGTTTTTCGAACAAAACTACAAAATTCGGAAAGTTTGTAATTCGATTGTCGTTGAGCGTCGCGTAGGAAAAAGACGAGAAAATCACAAAGGAAATGAGCTCTTACGTGTCACAAAGGTAATGTAAATTGTAAAACGAAAGAGAACCATGGATTATGAAATTAAGGACGTTAATTGGCCGATTTCCATGATGCTGTTCATGCTCGTGCATATGTGGGCAGGCTCAGTGATAGTGCAACAGTGTAGACTTTTATTTTATTTTTACTACACTACTTATGCAAGTTTTCGCTACTTTTCTTGCCAAAAACTGGCAAATGGAAGAAGCAGGACCCAGGGGAATCTCTCATTCTTTAACAAAATTGTTGCTGCCGGAAACGGGCAAATGGAAGAATGACATAAAGGGAAGGGCACGGCAACACGTTGGTTGCCTAAATCTGACTAATTTGACTTCATGTTGGTCAACAAAACAATGCACAGCTTAAATACTAGACGTATAACTAGTGGAAAAACGTAGCAAGGGGGAGTGAAGGAGGCAAAACAGCACAAACCAAGAAGATGTGGCTAAAGAAAAAATATATAGAAGATGATGCTAAAGAGGCACAGGGGAAAAAAATTAAATAAAACAAAAGATGCGGCTAAAGAGACACAGAAATGCAATACAATAAAAAGTCACAATATAATAAAATAGAGTATAATACAATAAATGCTACACGATACAATAAAGCATTACAGGAGTACAACATAAAAGATGCGGCTAAAGTGCCACAGAGAATAAACTTCAGGCAAAATGAGGTCTTGACTGCTGGTTATTTAAATCATATCAAAAACCAAAACATTCGCCAAGTTAATCGCACCGCTTAATAGTTCGAATGTTAAATGAAAACTAGAACATTGCTTCTTTGGGTAGTAATGTTTAAGTTTTCATTTAACGTCCAAAGTATTATTCGGTTCGATTAAGTTGGCGAATGTTTTGGTGTGTTGATATCACTCCTTTGAAGGGCCGAACCATTCGGAACTTGGTGCCCCCTTTTACCAGTTTTGGTTTTTGATATGATATCAGTCCTTTTTTTTTTTAAATTGTGTATTAGACTCAACTGCACTACTGTGCAGATGTGTAATAAAGTGGCACGTCAACAAGAAATTGGTATTCCACAATTTGATACTACCTTTTGCCTATAGGCCAAACCATTCTTAACTTGGTCACCTCTTTATAGGTTTTTGGTTTGGTTTTAATTTTTTTGTAATTTGTTTTATTTCGTTAGTTTTGGTGTGTTGATATCACTCCTTGAAGGGCCGAACCACTCTCAACTTGGTGGTCTCTTCACCAGATTTTAGTTTTGTTTATTTTGCTTTGTTTTTAGAGTTGGTTATTTTTCGTGAACTAGACGTGAATACAATTTCTTTGGCAACGTTGTTTAGATTTATCGTGCTACACTGTGTGTGTCTAGACACGCACGTCAGTATACACGTTGTCATTGTCCGAGCTTTGGCTGTCCAATGAGAGACGATGCCGACAATACTAACAATGGTTATAATAATATTTTCGTACTTACGCGCCATCCCACGCCATCCTCGTTACACCCCTAGGCTACAAACCATATAATGTACGCAGTTCGTATCGTACTGCAGCCATTCGTCCAATTTCATAGCTGGAAGCCTTCCCGTTATCTCGGTATCGATGAATAATCACCCTATGGAAATTAACATGGCGACGAGCGGACTAGAATTATTAGCTAGTAGCTAGCTAGCTAGTTAGTTACACATTTTCAACGTTATTGAGGGTCAAATTTTGCATTGAAAGCAGCTTAGCTGGCATTCCTACACGAGTTAATTTTTGTGAGGTGGGTCATTGCTCTTGATTTCAACACATTTTAAGCTTTTGTACCGCAGTATTATTTTTCCCCAAGTACCTGAAATGTGCCCAACTATGCTTCAAGATATAAGAAACTGACGCTATGGCGCCGCGCTATGACCGCCCTCTCAGCAGGAACATTTTACATTCCGAAGCTAACAATCAAATTCGAAAAATTCGTTTTAACAATGGTCCAAAGGTTTTTTTTCGCTTTTTTCGAGCAGAAAACTTTTACCTAGAAGCAATGGTTATAGCATGTATTTTTCAACAATGGGCCGGTATAAGCGATTTAATGTACGCTTTTGGTAGAGCGATGTCCGAGGAGGTGTTGAATCGTCCGCAAGGGCGAAGCCAAAGAGAATGTTCTACACCTCCGAGGATGTCGCTCTACCAAAAGTGTGCATTAAATCGCTTACACCAGTCCATTTTTTCAAAACCATGCTATAACTTTCTCATTACCCTACCTTCATTTCGTGCAGCAGTAGCGCCGAACAGAAATAGCGTTGTCGGAAGAAAGGAGAAGTTCTCAGTTCCTTGTTTTCCGAAAGCTCGAACAACAATCGTACAACAATGCTTTAACAGTATGCTTTGATATGACGTTTCAAGCATCTTATTGTTACAATTTCCATTGTTCGTCGAAGGGGACATTCGAAGTGAAGCAACAGTCAGTTACCCCGAGCAACGATACGCGCTCTTTAACAATACGCTTTGGTCGGTCATCCCAAGTGGGATATTGTTACTAAAGTTTGGTTGTAGTCTGTGGGGAAAAAATGTTATTTCCCTTGTTCGCTGAAGGAGCATTTCGGAATCGACCAATAATGCCGGCGATAGAGCTGTTGCAGTTGTTAAAGAAAGTAATGTTGGAGGTTTAGAATGTAACACTGCGGAACATCTAAAGTAATGATCCAAAGCAGTGACGGATTGGGGCTACCGAGAACCCGCGAAGGCCCCCACTACAGAAGGCCCTTGTTAAAAAAAAAAACTTTATTGAACAATTTCACATGAATTCGTATGAAACTTGTATTTTAATTTTCAGGAAAACGTTTTAAATTCACGCAGATTTCTTTAAAACTATGCTAGCTTTCTTGATCGCATGAAACCCACATCGCATGAAACCCACATCGCATGAAACCCTTGTTTCAAAAATTTTTTTTCAAAATTAGATACGAATTCGTGTAAAAATCGCACCGCTCACTTGCAGGAAAACGTTTCAAATTCTCGCCCTTTTCATGGATAAACGTTAGCTTCCGGGGTGCCGAGCCCTCCCCAATCGGAGTCACGTGTTTTAAATTGTATCTCCAAGTTGCAGAAAAACGTTTGAAATTTATGCCGATTTCTTACGCCGAGGCTTCCCTCCCGCTCCCCCCCCCCCTCCCCAATATCCCGGTTGACTCGGTGCGAGTGTTCCTGAAGCCCCTGCAGTATATTTCCCGAGAGGCCCGACCCCCTCCCAATCCGAACTTGATCCAAAGTAGCATATTGCTTTATAGAGATGATCATACTTGTAAGAATTCTAAATAAGAATTCATAAAATAAGTATGCAGAATAAGTATGCAGAAAAAATACGCAACCATTGTTGAGCATTGTTGCAACTGTGCGAATACGGGATTCGTTTTAACAATGGTCGGGATGAAAGTAGGGTAATAACTACGAAAATACGCCTAAACGATATCGGGAGTAATTTCTTGTCTTTCGAGACCTTTCTCGCATTTCTAGCCTTCCTACTCCCGGAGGAGAAGACGTACATATAAACCGACAAACTGACAAAATGACCGTAAGTATAATGATTAAGAAATACCAAAGTATCTATCCGTGTTGGGTGGGCTACAGCCTACAAGCACCTGTGATTGGACCCACATTTTGAATTCCACATTTCTGAATAGCACTTGTCACCTGAAAGTCTAAGCGGCCAACCTGCGTAAGAGCAACCTGCAAATCATCGATTTTTGTTTGCGTATTCTATCAGTCAGTAGTCAGTATTCACGGTTAAATAAAGTACTAAGTACACCTGCACACACAAAAACATGGTTCTGAGCTTATACAACACATCCATGAACGTCTACCTTTACAGTCTCTGCATCGTATATCGTTTACCAAACTAGCACACATGAACCCGACACCTTTTGCAAATTCTTCGGGTTTGCCAGAAGAGTAGACTTAATTGAAAAGCCAGTAGATGCGCCATAATTTCAGAGTAAATTAAAAGTTAGGGTTTTGCGTTCCATAAAAACGGTAAATTTTCATTAAGCTTAAGCGATGGGATTTGAGCTTCACCGTTATTAGATTTGCACTTAAACTTTCAACGCGTTAACGACGTTTTATGTTTGCAGAAAAAAATGTCAGTTTAAAATATACGAGAAAACTTGGGGGGGGGGGGAGATTGCTCACCGAGTATCAAAGGCGTGATTTGAAGATTGGACACAAAACTACAAAAATTCGCAGTTTATTAAATTAAATACCTAATTCCAAATTAGTCTTGCAAATTATTCTCTGATAATTTGCAGATTTTATGTCGTACAGCGGCATTGCTACCAAATTTCAACTTTTGGCTTGGACAATATCTGTGACGCCATTGCAGACGTCATCTTAAATTTACCAAAAAAAATTAAGTTTATTCATTCAACACAATCATAAGATTAAACAGAAAAAACTCATCCCACAAGATCTAATGAATTTTGGCGCTAAAGAAAAGTAATTGTGATGACACTTTTGCCAGCAAAATCAAAAATTTGGCGTCATTAACAGATAAACATCAAGATTAAAAAAGTTTATGTATATGTATACATACACAACATACTATTGAAAATGGAGATCAACATACAACTAAACATAAAAAACATAAACATGAAGAGGAGTGAAATGTACAAATCCATTCGCAAAGAAAAACTCTAGGAAAGTAAAAACTAACATAATTCAGTAAAATGCTAACACTCAAAACCAATTTTAAAAAAAGTCGAAAAAAAGCTGCAAAACACCTGAATTTGCAAGAAAGGGAACGGATCGTTCACCTCACTATGCTAAACATGCTTTCTAAGCAATCGGTTCCTTAATCAAAGAGCTGACACAATTTTCTGAAACGTGTGCAGACCAAAAGTTTCTTTGATGCTTATAAGCAAATTGTGAAATTGGCTGCCAAGGCACAACTTCGATTATTTCGTTCTTTTGAATCGTTTGGTTGCGTAACAAAAGGTAATTCATTCGTGACAAAGCCATCTCGTGAATCCAGTTAGTGAATCTGATGAAGGGATTTAGAAGTTAACCAAGATTCGTTTTAATGGACGCAGTTTTCAGCTGCCTTCTTGTATTTTCATAAAAATGGAGTAGGGCCTTTTTTAACGTGGATCTTATTCGGAATACTTATGACCAGTCTATGTTCAATCTGGGTGAGGGTTATTGTCTAACTGGAAAATCGCATAATTGGAAGAACGTATACGGTATAACAATGTAACGGAAAATAGTCTAGCACGAAATTCGTATAATGGAAAATTCGTGTAACATCCCTGCCGCACTCGCGCTTCCACGCTCGCTGCGGCTCTACCTATTACATCAGAAACCGCTGCTATGTTATTGTCCAGGAAGACGAATATCGATTATATGATTATTCATTACACGATTATCATTATACGATACTCCGTTTATATGATTTTCCAGATTTTTTATTTAGGTATAGATATTTGACAATTATCCTAATAGTCGATTTTCCAGTTAAGCTTTCTTCTGACGCCACTTCAATCTGATAACGATTTAAACGTTAAAATCCTCAAACTGTTTTTTTGGACGCCATTTTGGGCCGCCATTTTGTATTTTTGTAAAATAAAGTACACATGTCGTTCAGCTGTATTTCAAAGAATACTTTTATAAAAATGTAATTGAAATAGCATCGTACGTTTGGCTATAATTGCTGTAAAAAGTTGGTTGGACGCCATTATGGGCCACCATCTCGAATTTTCACACTATTTGACTCGGACTTTTCTTGATGGATATGGTATCCACAATATTCGTAACTAGTGTTATCAATACGATGAACGATTTGTAACTTATACGCCAAAAACCATAATGGTTTAAAACCTAGTACGTAATTCGTTCACATGTATTTCAAAATGTTACATTCCCACCAAATTTTTTTCGAATCGGTTTATGCGTTTAACGCAACTGCGGAACAGCGGACCAATTAAAGTACCAAATCGTCGTAGTAAAAACAGGACCTCCATCTTTGCTCACAAAAAAAAAAAGAAGAAACAAAATCTATACTTTTGTGTTTATTTTTTGGCTCATTTGAGTGGCAGTTTGAATTTATCACATAAAGATGCCGTGTTGACTTTCGAATTTGTCTACTAAATCTGCTTGAGGGCTTAGCACTCAACCACCTTCCTACCCCTTACAGCCTAACTTCGTATTCCCACAGTAACACGTTTTTAAAACTTGTAGCTAAAGTAAAAATGTAATTTAGCAGAAATGGCTTACATTTGCATCCTACACGACTATTTTAAAGTAGAAGGGAAAAGGGAAGACTACTCGGGAATCAACGGAGAAACCTCCGGCCATAGCAGGGCTAGAGGATTAACATTTTATCGTTAAACTACATTCCTCCTGAAGGAGGCTGTTTAAACTGTCACCTTGAACTGAGCAGAAAAGTGACATCGACTTTTTCTCGTCCCCTTTCTAGTCACTGATCAACTGACAAAAAAACAGGTTTATTTACAGAGAAATGAAATTGCATTAATAAAATAAATAAACTAGGAATACCCGCCCAGTCTCCATTGCATAAAGACGAGGGATAGTGTGACGTCATTTGTTGCGTGCCAATCGAGCAGGCATGCAAGATGGAAGCTGCTACTAAACTGCTTTGCTATTGAGAATTTTGTATTGCAGTGTACACTGTACAGAAAGGCAGCCAATTTTTGAAGCGCCCTGACCACATCTGACCCCTATGTCATGAGTGATTGAAAAAAAAAGAATATAAAGTTAAAAGGACATACCTTCTCATTATATTCGAGCACCCTACGCCATATAGCTTTTACAACATAGGTTAGAATAAATGTAGCAAAATGTTTCTCACGAAGGAAAAAAAAATTGAATGCCTTTAAACATTTACACGCGACTGAATTATTGTTGCAAAACCGATTCATACAAGAAAGCCAACCGAGAGGAATGTACCTTTTAATAACCAACGCTACGGTCTACATAATGATGGCTACTTAATGATGGCTTATCTTGCAAATGTGTTGATGTCTAGTCCTGATACGCAAATGATCCATTTATTCATTGTTTCAATGCGCAAGATAAAAAGACGATCGACGAATGGACCTCCTGCTAATTCTATTCACCCAAAACCAAAACTGGTAGAAAATCCCGCCAAAAACGATCGGCCTTTAAAGGTAGTGATATCATTCGCCAAGGTCAATCCTGTTAGCCAAGTTAATCGCACCCAATCATGGGCGTCGATCCCGGGGGGAACGGGTGGGACATGCCCCCCCCCCCCCTGATTTCCAAGGAAAGGGGACGGTCCCCCCTCCTCTGGGAGGCTGTGCATTAGTTATTCCTAAAGGAGTTTATGACTGACAGAAGGCTTAACGGCATTGCAATATGCCACCTAAATAAGTCCTTGCTCGATTCCATTCAGCCTTTTACAGTTGCAAAACAGTTTGTTGCAAAGTCAACCATACGAGCGAATATCTTTGGAGCCTTCCAGTAGAAACTAGGCCGTATGACGTACAGGCAAGACGCACTATATACTGCATGGTGCAGCATTCAATGGAAATCGACCAACTTTAAAGTGTATTCTCGTTTGATATGACTGTGTTTTTCGGCAAGGTACTTCTAATCGTTTATCGTAAATTGTTATATTATATTTTTTGTCACAATTGGATTTTTATATTTTGTACTTTATTAAATAACTACCATCGTACCCGGCTTTGCCCGGGGGATTTGTTTGACCCGTGGTATTTGCGCGGTATATATCCCAGTATTTGCGCGGTGCTGCCTGATCGTTCACTGCAACAGTCAATTTTTCTTTGTGTAAAACTCCCCCTTTCCGTCAAAGCAATATCGTAATCATATAGTGGCTGTAACATAAGCACTGCCCCACCAATGGGCATTCCCCGTTCAGGCTCCTCCCCACTCCCAGTAGCGTGCGAAAAATAACTGTCCTTCGTCCACGACGTCATTTAAGACATGCCTTTGCGATGACCGCGCAGAGCAAATTGTTAGTAGAGGCAACAATGTGCCAATTTCAACTTCTTTTCAGGGCAACAACGTCCCAGTTTCAACTTCATGCCAAAGAATTGACACACTCGCACGTTTTCATTGTTCCCCTTCCGGGGGGGTCGTTGCGGTTGCTTAATTTCTGCTATGAGACTTTGGTTTATAATGTAAGATAAAAAAAAATTTGTTTGTATTTGCACGTCGTCGATCTTCCTGGAAAAATTACGTTATATTTCACGGAGCCTATGCGTCCCCGTCCCCCCTAGTTATTTTCATGGATCGACGCCCATGCACCCAATAATACTTGGGACGTTAAATGAAAACTTGAAGATTGCTACAGCGAGTAGCAATCTTCAAGTTTTCATTTAACTTTCGAACTATTAGTCGGTGCAATTAACTTGGGTAATAGGATTGACCTTGGCGGCCTTTCCTTGTTTGAATATCACCACCTGCAAAGGCCGATCGTTTTTGGAATCTTGGCGGGTTTTTCTACCAGTTTTGGTTTTGGGTAGGTAGAATTAGCAGGAGACAATAAGTGCCATGCACGTCGCAAGAACGTAGGACTATCCTTGTAACTCTTGCTTTACACAAGGCGTCTAGGAAAGAAGCAGTATGTGTCAGCTCCTGGCTCCTCCCAGTTAATTTAACATGGCCACAATCTTATTTCACCGAGGCTTTAACGTCTTGGCACGCGCGTGAACTAAAGTAGAGTCGGGGGCAAGGCACACAAAAAGCCTTCGTCTTTTTGCGAATTGTCACATGCTTTGACGAGCTATTTTGCGCCCATATTTACTAGGTAAAACCTACATAACGTATATTTAAAGTACGTTTTCCGCAAAAGTAAAAGCGGACACTATATCTCGACAACTGGCCCCCCGTGAGGGCAGCACTCAGTACGAACGGTGCAACAAATGATAGAATCGTCTTGGTGACTCCTTTCTTTACGTCGCTCGTCCTTTACTCCTTGACTACATGTCTTCTTCTTGTAATTTGCATACTTCAAACACTGAAATAGCGTTGCAAGCTCAAGGCGTTCCAAACCGTTGACTGTCTTGAAAAACGGGTTTGCAAAGACATTGGGGCAATAACGAAAGAACATTGGAGGAGGAGTGTGTTTGGTGCAGCCATCGACTCTCATTTTTGTTGCGTCATTCCTTTGGGAGTCTTTTCGTCGGCGTTCATTTTCCAATAATCGGAGAACAAAATTGGCCTGGGCTCGATCCGACAGGAGACTAATAATCCATTTACCTTTTGCCCATGGCTCCGTCCTGTTTACCGTTGCAACCAACACCCGCCATGTTCCTAACCCCCCTCCACCCCCCCCCCCCCCACCACCGTAACTAAAGTTGTTTCCCCACGGGTTTTTAATAAGCCCTTCTTACGTGCTCCCTTACCATGTTTAGTGCGTGTAAGTAGATGAAACTTTGGTAATGTATTTACCAGGAAATATTACGAATTAGAGGGAGGAAACAGGAGAGAAAAAAAGGAAACAACTTTTTTCTGTGTGCTTCTTATTGGCTCTGATGATTGCAAAGAAGTTCCCAACAAAATGTAATTATTTTAATAACTGAGTGGTAGCACTTAACAGCTGCAAGTTCCCTTTTCGAAACCGAAATGAAATAGTGAATTTTCATCGAAACTGGAAAATGTAAATTGAATTAAGTGGATCGCAGGATGAAATGTGCATGCGACACCATCTTAATGACGCAGTGCAAATGACTGATCATTATCTCAGATGGAATAGATTCTTAAGGAAAGAGAAATCTCAGATTTAGAAAAATGCAACAGCGGAAGGGGGGGGGGGGGGGGGGAGGCGCTAGAAGCAAGATAAATTCCTTTAAGAAATGTGCATCTCTCTTCCAAAAATTGTGAGGAGTTTAGTTCTGCGTGGACAGGTTAGGAGCCAGGAATTTAGTTCAAACAGACGGAATCTGAAGGGGCTCCACCAGTTCTGCACACAAGACTTTTGCGTCCTCCATGGCTTAAGGCACCCTGGGTTCGTACGCAAAGTGTCGTCACGCGAGAGGAGTGCATTCACGTAGTAACATAACAGTGGCGCCATCGAGTGAGATGTAAATACACTACTGGTCTGGCCCCGAAAGAGAACAACAAATTTACGAGAGACCAAAACTCATTCCCATCTATACACTCATTCGACATGCCTAAACACACCTCTATTCCCCCCCCCTTCTTGGGAAGGGGGGGGGGGACGGCGCAGTTCTTTTTCAATGTTCTTCTTCGCTTATTTAACGTGACAGAGCACTGCAAATACAGTGAGCACCAACTGGTACAGTAATCTTTACGTTAGTAACGAGTCGAAAATTTAAAAAAAACCTTAAGCATTTACATGCAGAAAGGGAAATTTATGGCTAAGGTTGAGCAAAATTTCACATCTGAAAACTTTTATTCACCATCATAACGGGATTTCAATGGGCAGCCCTACAACACTTTTTTTTCATGTGATATAAAGAACAAAATTAATAATCTTCAAGTAACTAAAGTCACATTTCTTTATTATAAAAGGTTTGTCGACAATTCTTTACCACTCGGCCCACCCGCCATTAGGCCTCAATTCCCTACCCTCCTTTTTACCACCTCCTAACCGTCATTCGGGCCGATGTTCTCACTTTTTTTTAAATGGCTACATCCATCCTTACAATTTAAGATGGAATCACCGGATACGGAATCGATTTCCTTTCTTGACCTTACCGTTATTTATTATAGACCAGTACATTTAGGTTAGATTTAGCCATGGCCCGCTCTACAACGACGTTAGGTGGGGGGGACAAAATAGCCACCACGTCTAGTTCATTTCATCGAGGAGGTCTGTTCTTCGAAGCAGGATCTTTGTACGGAGCGATGCGACATCTATTGGCAGCTAGTGTCGGTTTTCGGAATAATAATTTATTTACATTTTTAAGTGGCTTTTGGCAGCAAATGTTTATTATCCATAAAAGTAGTTTTAAATAGTTTTTAAAAATATCACTCAGCCACAGTTAGCCGTTTCTCTGCGTTTACAAAAAAAAAAAAGCAACACGTTCGTTGGCAATTTGTACGGAGGGTGTCGCCCTCGGTTGACAAAACGATTCGCATCAGCGGCACTTTCGTCGGCCATATTGCCAACCCAGTCTTGTAATGCTATTTTTCATCGAAGATCCGGCCAGTACTGTAGAGAGCCCCGATTTAGCGAAAACCTGGAATTAATTCAAAGAAAGCTGAAAGTTGGCACACAAGTAGCTAGCAATGGCGTATGAAACATTAAAAGACCCCTGGGCTAAGACGCTTGTTTCCTCCACTACAATGAAAAAACGGCGTAAGTAACATGACATGTACACATGGAGTAGGGTGGATATAGGACAGAATTGTTCACTTACTGTGAAAAGCATGAAATTTGGTGTGGCTACACATGAAGCGTAATGGGAAAAAATAGCTATGATAGCAAGTTCAACCCCTCCCCTCCTGAGGGGGAGGGGGCGACAATCCAACCCCCCCCCCCCAAAAAAAAAGAAACTGATTTTGGTTTAACTCCTTAACGGTCAACAAATCAAAAACATAATGTGAAGCAAAAACGTTTAGCACACAATTCTGAACATGAAAGGTGATATACGTCGTTTACGTAATAGCAACCCAGAAACCCAAAATCGTATTTAAAGTATACCATCCTTAATGTAAGCAAACGCTCCTTTTTTCACTTGGTTGTAATAGTAATTTTTGCGCTCAAATGCTAAAATTGCTCATGCGAGCCATCTAATAGCCCGAAATGGAAATGATTATGATTTTTATGAAAGGTGTGGGTGTATTCTTTCCATGAATCCTACCCGAAATTTTTTAAGCTGACCTATGCTCATTTAAAGTTGAAGAGGCAGCAGCGAAATCGTTTACGGTGATTTTCGAATTCAAAGTCCCGAAAGGGACATGCTCAGGATTTTCTGAAAGATTGGGATCTATTCTTTCGATAAACCCTAACCGTAATTGTCTAGCTTAGACATGGACCGTCCTACGCCCATTTACAGGTGAAGAAGTAACTGGCATATACAGCGACAAAAGCGTTTATGGTGATTTTCGAACTCAAAAGTGTTCTTTCGAGCCCTCTAATACCCCGAAATGGACATGCTTAGAATTTCTTTAAAGGTGGGGGATCTATTCTTTCCATAAATTCTATCCGAAATTGTTTAGCTTAGATAGGGACCGTCCTATGTCTATTTAAAGGTGAACATGAAATGGCGTAGCTGCGAAACCGTATGTTGAGTTTCGAATTCAAAGT
>JAHWFP010167794.1:0-31125 GCA_023313725.1 Lithobius niger | reverse complement strand
ATTTCAGGGAAACTTCAGGGAAAACAAGAAATTTATTGAAAATCAGGGAAAAGACAGGGAAATTTGAAAAAATGCCTCTGTGTCTGATCTGTAAGTTCCATTGAATTAGCAGATCAATCTTAGGCTAGTAGGAAATATTTTAATTTGTGCATTAAATGTTCAAGTATTTTAGATATTTCTTCAATAAACAAAATTTTAGGATAGTACCAATATCTATGATGAAAATGTGTTTAGTCCTGTCTGGACTAGTCTCTAAACAGCTACTTTTTGGGATGTTGGATTATTTTCGTGCAAATATTAATAAAATCATTAGCTACTGCCTATTTTTCTAACTAAACATCTTATAAACACCTAGAAATTGCCATCGGATGCACCTGGAAAACCTGGAAATGTCAGGGAAATTGAGAATTAAAAAATTGTCTGAACCCTGTATACGTAACTTCAGTAAACCAAATTTTAGAGCTATATTACCAATATCTGTGATGAAAATGAGTTTAGTCCCTTCTGGATTAGTCTTTAAACAGCTTTTTTTCTGGAATGTTGGATTATTTTCGTACAAATATTGATAAAAACATTAGCTACTACCCGTTTCTCTTGACTAAACACTTTGTAAACACCTGGAAATTGCCATTGGATGCACCTAGAAAACCTGGAAATGTCAGGGAAATTGAGATTTAAAAAATTGTCTGAACCCTGCAGGATCATGCAGCTAAGAGGTGTACAATTCGCCGTGATCTTTCCAACGAAAATGCGTTTATTACGTGTAGCATGCAGCCTGAAAATAGGGCATAAAAATAAAAATCGAACGTCGTAGCCATGCTACGTACTAAGAATATCATGTGATCGTAATGTAGTTGGGATATACCATTCATTCCCTTCAGGGTAGCCAGATCAGCTTGGGCAGTTTGATTTCGACCAATTTATTAGCCGTTTTGCGTAACCATGGCCAAAAATCAGCGGAAGAAAGTAAAGTGTGTCACGGCCCCCGAGTTAGAATCCAGGCGGGGAAATAGTACAAGTTCAGTGATAAACTGATCCAAGATTAATGCTAATTTAAAGGTACATTCCGTCTGCCTTATAACAGCCACGCGCAGATCGCCATCCGCGCATGTTACCATCGCACCGTTTCGAGAGACTCGGCGTAATAATAAAAGGCCAACCAAGATAGTAGCTGCGGAGGAACGCAGCTACTATCTCAGTTGGCCTTGGGCGTAGTAGACGAAACGGCATAAACGCAAAAATTGTGTCGTCGGAAACAGGAAAGGTTTTCGTATTTTAACATCACACTTTATAACATTTTAGGCTCGTATCTTATAATTTTTCTTGGGCGATCTATTGGCATAAATAATTTTAAATTTTTACCGCATTAGTGTTGTAGATTTTTGAACTCGTGGTAATTATTGGCAAACGATTAAAAATTAGTACATGCACACACACGCACAGGTAATACGTCGTGGTTATTGCAGGGTAAATATTTGCAGGATGCTATTAAATTAGTTCCCTATATTCAAGAGAAAATCTCGTAGACAACACATTTTAAAACGAATTTTTAGCAAGGGATTGACTAACGGTAATCAAATAAAAATGTTGGGCCGTACTTGATGTGGAGGATCGAGAAAAATGGTGTTGGGAGGAATGTACCTTTAAGGCCTCGAATTCCGTCATGACATGACCGCTTGAGATCGCGTTAGTTAATTCGTCTCTACTGTGATTTTGCTGTGATTATGCTTTTTTTGCATGCGTTATTTCCTCTTGGTGGTAAAGCCGAAATATTCATTTTATCTGCCGAAACCGCTTCCGAAATGAGCGTCGGGAGGCACGTGCCTTAAGTGGCGTTGTAACCGATTGAAAGTCTGCAAAATCTGGCAACATCTAGCGCTACCTAGTAATATCTAGCACTTGCTCACATCAAGCGATGGAATGCACAACGCCATTTCTTTTAACGAAACAAACCAAGACACGAGCCTCCTTAATTATTGAGCGAAAATTTGGTTCGTCCTTGTGTACCGGGGAGCAAGCTACAAAGGTTGACAATATCACTGCCGCTAGATGGCGCTACGGTATTTCGTAAAATTTTCAGTCGGTGATAGTGCCACTTTGCGGGTGACCTAATAGAGATGAATGCTGGGCGGTATCGGTATTAATACCGCGGTTTTAAATACCGAAACCGAATTGGGTTATCTCCAAAAAAAAAAATCGGTTTTCGGATATGACATCAGTTGGTTTCAATACTGCACACACGATCGTACACTTTTCTATTTTGCTACCTTTATTCTTGAAAACCAACAAAATGTTAGGCTAAATGGTAAAAGAAAACGCAGCACAGAAACGGCAACTCACTGTCACACTGTCAGTCTACGTTTGCAAGCCTTTGGTTGCAGTTGCAGCACAGACAACGCAACCGGAAGTCAACGGCTGTAGCCAAAAAGATGCCTTCTCGTATGTAAGGTCGCTGACCAAGATTTGTTTTGCACGAATTAACATCAAAATCTTAAAATTGGGAAAAGCATTATTTTTAAATAATTTAAAAATCAACACAACTTTTTCGATGTTGATTCGTTGAAGTACGTTAACATAAAAAAATATTTAAAAATAAGTTTAACATTTTGAATTGTAAAAAAAAAAAAAACAACACCGTACCCGAAAACCGAAAAACCGAGGTATGAAAAAGGGAAAAACCGATATCGTACCGAACCGTGAAATCCCGATACCGCCCAGCTCTAATAGAGATTCGCAGCAAGCAGCTGCCCCCGCTTTTCAAGAAGTCTGCTTTACTGCGGTGCCTTACGGACTACAGAAAGTCAACCATCAAACCCACAGGGGGGTCGTCGTTCATTGCTCGCTCGCCGCACGGATATAGCTATATATAATATAATGACATATATATATATATATATATATATCTCCTGTACCCATGCAGCGGGCGAGCGACCGACAAGGCGCCCCTAAGATCAAACCCAAACCATACACAGCGTTACTAGCATTTCCTTGTGAGGGCCCGTTTATGCAATGAGATCCTTCTCGCTCGCCGAACGCTATTTGCTAGTCAACGATTATTTATTTACGATTAGTTTCCAGTTTCTACTAAATGAATGTGGTAAAACATAACAAATTAAATGTGTTATAAATAACAACACAGTTAAAGAACAGAGTGCAACAGTCATTTTAAATATTACTTCAACATTGTTGTCATTTCACGCTATTTCGAAAATTTGCTATTCTCGTATAAACAGCAACTTCTAACAGTGATCAGACGACGGTAGAATAAATAGCTCCTCGCAGCGAGAATTCAAAATCCAACATGGCGCCCATTTCGGGGTTGTCGTATCGGAAAAAAACCATCGAATACTAGCATTCAGAAATCAGTCCGTCGTCTTGTACTGCAGTAAAAATGGTTTTCTTCTTGTCGTAACTCGACACTGTCATGTCACACGCGTCGTACGACGTGTCGCGAGGCACAAGGAGATGACCTGCGTCTGCGTCGTTGCCGTAATTACTACGTATAGACAATTCGAAAGCCGGTAAAGGCGAGAAGCAGCAGCAGATTTAGTATTGACTAAGTAAAAGCTAGTAAACCCGCCCTGAGGCTTGATTTCGTAAATAAGAAAACAAAGCTATCCACCAGTATGCTGTGGATAATTTGAAAGAAAAATAATTACTGGGCAGAGTGTGTAGCAAAAACAGATCGTTATGTACTAATTTAATACTTTTCCGTTAATTAATCTAGATCTTTTTCGAAATAGAATCTAGACGAATTGCGTTAGCAAATACAGGCAACGCACAGCCAGCAGGATAAAACTATGGGAGTTAATTACAGAAGAATAAATCGCTTAGAAAGTGACTACTAAGGCCTGCATTTCCTCAATCACCAGCAAAAACACAAGATAATGCCTTTAATTGTCGGCTTTATGGAATTAATTACAGGCCTTTAATTAATGGCTACTCAAATCTTGTAGCCTTTTCCGTTACACACAGCTAAAAATATAAAAAACAGATAAACTATCAAGAAACGATCGTAAAAATATACAGAAACGTGCACTACATGAAGGGGATGGTGGATCCACTCCCAACCAACATTACGCAACACTATACTTTGTTCCACATTAAGTTTTCAGAAAACTGACTGGATGACGAGTCGTTTCCTTGCACTAAGAGTGCAAAAACATGTGGATATCATACTTGTAGACTCAACAAAGTTACTGTTGGAGTCTCCGAGAGGGATGGTTACAGATTTTTTGCACTCGTATTGGAAGAAAACGTGGCGTCATAGAGTCAGTTTTCTGAAAACATAATGTGGAACAAAGTATAGAATAGGGTGGAAGTGATGTTATAGCAAACCTTAAATGCTATTAATTTTTTTTCTGATTTTGAAAAGGTGAGTCATTCATTCATTAAGGTTATTACTAAACATTAACATGAGTGTTATTAATAAATCAATATGAACATTATTAATAAACTAGAGGAAGACCGTGCTATGCACGGGGCTGGTTACATTTCCCGGGACATTTTTCCGGCACTCTTCCCGACGACTTGTCATATTGATCGACCACTCATGCCTGGCTCCTGTTTGGCTGCAGGTAGAATGGGAGAGTGCATTTTCAATGCGGGCGCGAGGAGGGGAGAAGTGGTTTTCCTTTTAGTTTTCCTTTTAGCCGGCCTCCATGATTATTGTATAGATTTGTGTGAACGTTACTACTAAATTAATATAAACAATACATTGTTAATAAATTAATATGAACGTTATTAATAAGTTAATATTAATAAATTTCCGGTTATGAATGATTGGCTCTCCTTTTCAAAAACACTCAAAAGTAATAACATTTAAGGTTTGCTATGACATCACTTCCACCCTGATCCAGTGTTGTGTGTTGTGTTGTGGCTTGACCAAATCTTTATGTAGGGTACGTTTGCATATATTTTTACTGTCTTTTCTTGATATCTGTTGAAGGTTTAAGTGTATTTTAATTTGGCTTATTTTATTTTTAGCTGGATGTAACGCGAAAGGCTACAAAGTTTTGAGTAGCCGATATTAAAGGGGGATTGCCACCACATGGAAAGCTGCAGCATCTATAGCCATTTGCCGCTATATAGTTCTGTCTAGCCCTTACTTTCAACAGGCGAAGGAACACACAAATTTCTTTTTACACAGCAAACAGGACACGTGCCTCCTTAATTAAGGAGTGTAAAGTTGGTGCGCCCACGTGCACCTGGAAGTTAGCGGTAAAGTTAAGCTTAACGACATCACGGGAGTTTTTTTTCTATATATCGACAGTTTTGAAACGCAGATTTTGAACCGCTAGATGGGCGCCATCTAGTGGCAGTGATATCGATGACGCACCAACTTTACACTCAGTAATTAATGAGACACGTGGCTAGTTTGTAGGGTAAAAAAAACATTTCTTTTCGCATTCCTCCGCTTGTTGAAATCAAGTGCTACATGGTCGACGGCGCTAAACCATGAGCAATGGCTGTTTGCCGTGACGTCACCATGAGTTAGCCAATGACGAACGAGAACAACGGCTGTTTGGCCGTCTGATTGGACTAGCCCAGTCACGTGATATACACGTCACAGCAAACAGCCATGGCGCGTGGTATAGATGCTACAACCTGTCATTCGGTGAATAGGCACCTGTAAGTAAGTAAGAACTGAGCAGCAGTTTCAAAAATTTAAAATCGTTGTTTTTTTTTACATACCGGATGATGGATGCAACTTCGTCATTTTCACCATGATTGGCATTTGGCATAGAATGGTATTGTTTTGAACATTAGCCGTTTAAAAATTGTTTTCATTCTGTTTTACTTCGTTTTCGTTTCCTTTCGTTAGGTTTCAAACTGCGTTCTTTTTTGCGTACTTTTCGTTTGTTCCTTATTCCTTTCGTTTCTTTTGAATTTAAAGTGGCACTATCACCGATTGACAGTCTGCCGAATCTGGCAACAACCGGTACTACCTAGTACTATGCAGGACTTGCCTGCATCAGGCGAAGGAATTCAGAACGCCATTTCTTTTAACGAAACAAACAAGCCACGTCCTTCGTAATTATTGAGTGAATATTTGGTACGTCCGCATGCACCTAGGAGCCATCTGTAAAGGTTAACAATATCGCTGCCGCTAGATGACGCCTACTCTTTCGTAGGACTGGCAGTAAGCATTGACAGGGCTACCTCATCCACGATGCCACAGTTACCAGTGAGGTCCCACAGGGTTCAGTTCTTGGATCTATACTCTTCCTACTCTATATTGCTGACTTTAAAAACTTCTGACGACGAGTTACTATTTGTAAGTGTTATTGACCTATACATAACCATAAAAATTTAAAAACAGTATTGGACAAATTGACTGTTGGATCACAACTGACCTGAAGGTTGCAGCACATTATAAACACATTGCTTCAAATGGCTTCAAAAAAAAAAAGGGCACATCTTATTAGGCGATGTTTCCTCTAAAAAAAAAAAAAACAACAACTCTCTTCTGGGCCTGTAAGGTCTTTGTTCGACCTTTAGTGGAATATGCAAGCCCTGCCAGGTCTCCCCACCTAATAAAGGAGATAGAATTAGTTAAATTCTTTTACAAAGTATCTGTCGCGTGCTAAAACCTATCTTATTTACAACGTTTTAAAACAACTTAAATAGAGTTGATTGAAATGCGACGTCTTAAGGCTAATCTTTTTCGTTCTTATTTACTCTTGCACAATCTTGTTGATTTGGAAGTAGATAATTATTTTCGATTAGTCACGATACTTGAAACGCTAGGGCACCCAATTAAACTAAGATTTTGTACTCACTTTTTTTTTAAATCGTGTTTCCCCTGTTTGGAGTCACTATCAGTGGTGGGTACCTCAACTCCCCTGCCAATTTTTTAAAAGAAATCGTGAATAGGGTTGAGTGGTCACGGTTTACCAAATGTTTTAAACCTTAGCCTACCACGTTTTTTATTTTTGTTTGTTTTGGCCTTCCCACTATAAGGCAGTGATATGACGTAGTATTATCGTGTATAACTCTATGGTGGAGCCAGTAACTGGGTTAGCTGCAAGGGGCACTGGAGGGCGATAAGAAGGTCGTCTTACTAAAGCCAATGCCATTAGACTGGATTTCTTAAGCCTATAAGCGCGATTTTTGTTGTTGGAGAAAACAACGTTTTTTTAAGCCTAAGAAATCCGCTATCAAAGCACTGTCTTGACTAGAAGTGCCGTTTTCCCCCTTAAATTTTAATGTAGTGCACCTTGTAGCTATTACCTCCAAATGGTATCTCTTAGCCAAAATGACGTCACTTGACGCTGCTCTATAAGGATTCGGTGAAAGTGGATGTGTTTCACTCCAATTCCTTGTCCTCACAACGTACTCCTGATATTGATATGACGGTTGAATATTTTTGTTATTATTGTTATTATCATGGTCTGTTGTATGCCACGCTAGTCGAGGCCGATCATTTTAAACCGAAAGTACAATAATAATAAAAGGCTTAACCACACAAATGTGGTAGGTACTAAAAGGGTGAAACCGCTGTCCTTGTCATATAATAGTAATAAAAATATTATGAATGAACAGCATTATTCTCATACAAACTCGGGTCTCTTCAAGAAAATTCGGAGGCAAGATTTCCTTAACTGAAACTTAAAACGGTCGGCTGAAGACGCCTGTATAGCCTCCTTTGGCAGAGAGATCCATGGATGGACCACTCAGACAGAGAAGATGTTCATTCTGCAGTCCAACTTCCCAGAAGCCACAGCCAGTAACCCTAGTAACCCTACAAGGGCACGGGTTGAAAAATGGTAAATCAATTGGTAAAAGGCCGTTAACCATTTTGTAGGTCAATAGAAGGTTGGCCTGACTATAGAGCGGCGTCATGTGACGTCATATTGGCTACAAGAGAGATAGCTGCAAGGGGCACTAGATTAAATGGAGGATTAAACAACGGCACTTCTAGTCAAGGCATTGCTTTGAGAGCGGATTTCATAGGCTTAAAAAAAACGTTGTTATGCTGCTAGGTTGTAATTGGAAAATAAAGATTCCACTTGCTTAAAAAATGTCAGCAACTGCCAACAAATCGACAAAAATCGTGCGTTATAGGCCTAAGAAATCCACTCTTAACAGCATTGTCTTCAGTAAGACGCCCTTCGTTTCTCCCTCCAGTGACCCTTGCAGCTATCCCAGTTACTGGCGCCAGCATAGAGTTAATAATACAACGTTGTGTCACTGCCCTATATATCTGTTAACTCTGGAAATTAGAAGGCCGACGCCCAAGGGCCCACCCGATTTGACAAATTACTCCGGTTTTCCTAGGACCTACGGAAACAACTCCGGGGCTAATGTTTGAACTAATTTCTCCACGTTAGTCTTCATTTACTGGCGCTGATACACCCAGTTTAAGTTATTTCATAACCTCCATTTGTACACACATAATTCATGCAAGAAAAAAAAACCCACTAAAATTTGATATAAAATTCGGCCACTTTTTACTGTTTCTTTGAAAAGTAAAAAGTAAAAAGTGGCCGAAATTTATAACTGGTGAGTCACGATATACATCAAGTTTTAGTATTTTTTTTTTCTTGTATGTATATATATTACTGTGTACAACGGAGGTTATAAAATTACCTCATTTTGGTGTGATCAGTGCCATTAAGACTGTTTATACACGTTAGTCTCTTGAAGCGCTTGTTTATTTCTTTAAAAAAGTCTTCATTTAAACCCGTCATTTATGAAATATACGCGTTTCAATATGCTGAGTATCTATACCATGCGCAATGGCTGTTTGCCGTGACGTAACGATGAGTTAGCCAATGACGAACGAGAACAACGGCTGTTTGGCCGTCTGATTGGACTAGCCCAGTCACGTGATATGCACGTCACAGCAAACAGCCATGGCGCGTGGTTTAAACGATGAAGGTATGCTGGAACCATCAAAGGTCACAATACACGACGATGTTTTCCGCTCAATTCTGCTAGTCGACGAGTTTCAGCGCCACCCTCCATTCCTCTTCTTGTAACCCAACGCACCCTCGCCAGTTTGCACAGAATGAATTAATAGAAATACTGCCGACTATCACGTACTGTGGTCAAACACTGGATTTCATCAGACTTCTTACGACTTCTTCACTAGCTTCTAAAGGACGCCTATTCACCGAATGACAGGTTGCAGCATCTAGCTCCGTCTACGATTATTTAGTTCTATGTAGCACTTGATTTCAACAAGTGAAGGAATGCGCAAGAAATTTCTTTTTACGGAACGAACTAGCCACGTGCCTTCTTAATTATGGAATGTAAAGTTGCCGCGTCCATGTGTACCAGGGAGCAAGCGGTCAAGGTTAACGATATCACTGTCACTCGATGGCGCCCATCTAGTGGTTCAAAATCTGCCTTTCAAAACGGTCGATATATATATAAAGCGCCCGTGATGTCGTTAGGCTTATTTACCGCTTGCTTCCTGGTGGACGTGGGCGCACCAACGTTACACTCAATAATTAAGGAGGCACGTGGCTTGTTTGTTGTGTACAAAGAAATTTATTTGTGTGTTCCTTCGCATGTTTAATGTAAGGGCTAGACAGAACTGGACAGCGGCAAATGGCTATAGCTGCTCCAGCCTGTCCTTTGGTGGCAATCCTCTTGATGTGATAAGACTTCCTCTTGATGTGATAAGTTTTGCAATGCGTTTTAGGTGTTTAGTTTCTCTGAATCCATAGTCGCACCATTTCCTCCACGAGTTTTTCAGTTAGGCTACACCAGACAGCGAATTTTGTATCATTTGCTTTGTGTCTCCTCTCCTAACACATCATACCCTCAACCTTTCCTCCTGCGTTCCGCCCGCATCACACCACATTCTATCCCGAGGGCCAGAAGCACCACATCAGCGCGTAATCTCTGCATTTACGCTATAAAGCGCTGTCCGTGAAAAGCGAGGCACGCAAAACAAAACAAAGAGGCTACGTATCGCGTTTTGGTGTGCCCATTCACGCTGTACGTGCTACAAGTGCGTTTGGGTTGTAACCTGGGAACGTAAATAAATCTGCGCCCAACCTTATCTTACCAAAATGTCGCTACGAGTAAAGCAAAATAAAAGCAAAATGGCGCAGTTTCGAGAGAATTTTGGCGAAAAGAAAAAAAAAATGCGACGACATACGGAAGAACAATCTGCACTCACCGATCTGCAACGAACGCTAGTTAGGCTCCCTCAAAACCAGAATTGGGTTTTTAGACTTGGTAAAAAGGCCACATTAATCGTCTTTATAAATAATGGTACGCTAAATTATTATGTAAGAATGATTTAGGTTGGAAGAAATTTGTTTTTTTTCGGTATGGCGCCGAGTGCCTGGTTTTAAGAGACGCTAACTTACGGCGACTATCCTGTAAATTGGGCTAGATTCACTCGAGCTGTGTAGCTCGTGGAGCTCGTGTAGCTCGTGTAGCTCGTGGAGCTACAGTGGCGAGTGTAAATTCGTAGTAAATTTAGAAACCTAAATGAGGTAAACAAGGAATTATTAGCGATTTTTCTTGTAAGGAAACATTGTCAAAAGCTAAATAAGTGAAAGGAAAAGCTGCAAGAAATGCTGAAAATACTGAGTGATTTTGAAAATGTAGATTATGGCATACCTCAAGGCACAATAGTAGGTCCACTTCTGTTTCTAATCTACGTTAATGATATCGAAACCGAACACGCAAATGGTAAATTTTATCTTTTTGTTTGAAAATGAGTAAACAAACATGATCTCCAAAATGAATTCGATAATAAACGAAAGTGGTGTTCCGAAAACGAGGTCTTTATCAGTACTAGTAAAACACACTTTATGTGTATACACATATTCACCTTACCAAAAGGTTAACCAAAACAAAAATATTTCTATTCATAAAAATCTGTGCCACACTTACGATTACATGCTGGAATGTGATAAAATTGAAGTACTTGAAGAAGCCAAATACTTGGGAATAATTACAGACGAAATATGGAATTATAAAAAAACCAATAATGAAATTACGCCAAATTATGCCAAGTCTTCACAACCTAAACTATGTTTGGGATAATAACACCAAACTGAATGAGAGCATTTTAAACTATTGTGTTGTGTTGAGTTCCGCACTAAGGAACGTCAACTTAATAAACTTCAGGAAGTTCAAAATGTTAAAAATAATTCAAGCGCTAAAGCAGAAAATGTATTTCATAAACAAAACGTGCTGAAAGTTACACCAACTTAGAGACTTTGTAACCATTTATACAAATTTCTTCAAAACTGATTTTAAGAATGTGAAACAAAAAAAAAAAAAACAGAATTTAAAGAAAATCCACCTGCAGATATAATGTTCCTTAAGTGGTAAGCAACACATGTAATGTAGAAGATAAAAAATAATTAAAAGGAAATTAAAAGATATTTTTTAAACAATTAAAAGCATGTGAAGTTAAAGTTGGCCATTGGTTTAATTTTCATGTTATATTATAATGCTTAATTAAGTTGTTTACTAGCTTATTTAACATTTTACAGTTACCATATATTATCGTACTTTAGTGGGTTCTGTTTCGTTTTAGAAGAGATTTTGTGTTTTTGTATTGACTTTTCACGTATGCTATAATTATTTTTTCGTTGTTTTTTATACGTTACTAGGAATTGTTCCCGGCTTCGCCCGGGGTTTTGTTTCGCCCGTGGTTGTTCCCTGGTTTTCAGTAGGCGTGGCCTGAACGTTGAATGCGACAGGTAATTCTTGGAATACTCCCCTTTTGCTTCCATCCTCTACCTCCTCTGTGACCTCCTCCTTTCCTCCCATCCTCTCAAAAAAAAACGTACCTTGTAGGTTCAGGTTAATGCATAATCATTTGCCTTATGGTAACAGACTCATCCCCCCCCCCCCGGCCCACTCCCAGCCTCCCAATCCCTTTATTATCTAAGCAGCAGGGATAACAGACCGCGTAAAGCAGATTGGTAGTCGAAGCAACAATGTTCCCTATTTCAACTTCTTTTTAAGGCAACTACGTATGTACCTGTTTCATCTTTTGGCCAAAGAATTGACACGCTCGCCCGTTTTCATTGTAGGGGTGGCCGTTGTCATCGTTTTCGTATGGGGGCCGAGTTTCGTGTTTTTTCTGAGACTGTGCCTTATAATGTAGATAATTTATATGTGTATTGGTCGTTAACTGTATAAATTGTTGATTGGCTGACTCTAAATTGAGTTTATCTCGGCTTGCACAAATTCGATTTGAACGTAGAGCCGTTCCTTTGGGTAGTAAACTATATTATTATTACTTTGTGACAAATGTAGAAAATGAGTTTTTTCCTTTCCAATTTCGTCGCTGCCCCTTGAACAAACAATCACACACTCCAAACTTTTCTTTTGATCAAAATCAGTTTAAGAGGAAATGCGTCAAAATTCGCGACCGACTCTGAAAACAACCCAATCAGATTTCGGGACTCAGACGTCAGTCTTTCCACTTGGCTTCTTTCAGACGCTTCTAACGGCAGCCACCCTATAGCGGCACCCTTTTCCTAATCACCCAACCGTTCGTCGCCCTTTACTCTGGGCGTAACGAGCAGCGCAGCCATTCGCCTGAATGGAGCGGCTCCATTGGGTGTCTAACTCGTTAGCGAGTTCCAGTCAGTCACCACTAGTTAGAACTCCCCATAACCATGGCTCGACTGACTGTATCTCCCATTCTGTTCCGTAATTCATATTGAATTTGGTTGAACTTGTGGATCCCTGCAAATATTGTAAAACACAGCTATACACGTATAGCAGGACGCACCCGAAGCACTCTCACATTAACCGTCTAAACTCGGTATTGGAAGAGCGCCAGCAGCCAGGCAGCAGGGCGGCTCCTACTGAGAACCAGCTGGAATCGCACTGCACCTGTTAGCCAGTCACGTGACGTAAAGCCTCAGGCTAGATCCCATTGTTCTGGCAGGTATAAAAGCAGGTTCTGGCAGTTTGAAGGACTCGAGTTAGCTGGTGTTGGGAGGCAACCTGCAAGTCGTCTCTTTGGAGCTAAACCCAGGGTCGGTTCGAGGGAAAAACTTAGGGCCGATGCCTAATATGTAATGTGCACAGTCCCCTAAGAATTCTAAGAATGACTGCTAAGAATGACTCGCGTACCAATTAACGTTTTAGCGCGATCAGCAAGAATTTGTTGGTCAACGATCTCATACAAGTGAGTGTGGTACGGGGGCAGGAAGAGGCCTTAAGGGATATCTGGAGAAATTCTATAGATAGCTCGATTTATAAGCTAAGAATTGACTTGTGTACCAAATTTCATGGCTTTTAGCTCGATGTTCATGATTAGCCCAAATTCTAGCCCATAACAGCTGTTATGTACTACACCTGAAGATCGAACCAAAGAACCGATGCTCAAGTTTTACGGCTTAAAACGTAGGTATGAAGAAGGCCTATGGCATTCGAACGCTATTTTAATGTGACTACAATTATTGTTGTTCTTCTAAAAGTCCTAAAGGAACAGTTATTAGAAAAAGACATGTAAGCCATCAGCGTCGCACTAATACGTGTAAAGAAGCTCCAGCTTGTTTTTTGGGTCGCTGGAGATTCTTTTACACGTATTAGTGCGACGCTGATGGCTTACATGTCTTTTTCTAATATCTCTTCCTTTAGAACTTTAAGTTTTTCAATGCTTACATCCGTATTTTATACGCTTAAGCGTTTTTTAATACTAGTAACATTTTTGTTTGCCTGCGTTTGTATCGCTTAAAGGATTACAGTGGTAGGACTCTCCAGGATTATAATTCTCTTAATGCAGCCATAAATGATGTAAGTATTTGGTCTCTTAGATGGCAGCTCCCGATATGCCATTGATAACACTACTTTAAAAATAAATGATGATATTAATGATCTGGGGGTCCACTTAACATCAAATCTTAAATTTTCAAGCCAGTGTAACCAGATCACGTTTAAGGCAAAGCGGATGGGTTTCGTGATCAAGCGCAGTTTTGCTTCTGGCTACGTTTCAAGCTTGGCTAGGGCCTTCATTGTCTATGTTCGGCCAATTGTGGAATACGCTTGTCAAGTATGGTCTCCGTACCTGATCAAGGATATCAGGTTGGTTGAATCAGTGCACAGATCTTTCACAAAAACTTTACGCGGTTGTTATAATATGATGTACAAACAGCGACTCGAGCATTTGGGCCTTGAATACCTCGAATATAAACGTCTGACTGCTGATCTAAGCCTAATTTTCTCCATTTTGCGGGGTTTCACCGATATGGACCCATCTTTGTTTAACGTCCGTGGAAATCATTGCACTAGAGGCCAATGCTTTAAACTCACAGTGGCAAAAAAAAAAATTGGACTGCTAAATACTTCTTTGCAAACCGTGTGGTCGTCCCGTGGAACTCCCTGCCATCGGAGCAGGTTACTGTTATGGACTTAGCCAGTTTAAGGCGGGTATCCGTAAAGTGGATCTTTCTATGTACATGGAATGCTTTTAATGTCCTTAGTCATTTTAATATTTTGGAACAGGTTTCAGGGGATCAATTGACCCCTTCCTGTATTTCCTTTAACGTTTATTGTGGTAATAAACTTGTTATTAATATTATCTATTCAGAGGAATAACAACACGCTTATAACAAGTTAATAACAAGTTTATTACCACAATAAAAGTTAAAGGGAAATACAGGAAGGGATCAATTGAGCCGCTGAAATAATAACCCCTCTTCCAACCTTTCCCAATTCTGTAGGTCACGCGCAATGACGATGGCTTTTATTTTTAACCAGAAAACCTTTTTGAATAAACCAATGGCTATGTTTTAAAGTGTTTTTCTCAGTATTGATTAACGTCACTAAAGGAGGAAACTATTTTTTAGTTGTAAATAAACTATACGTTTGCGACGTTAAAAGGGGAGCATCAAAGAACGTAAAAAAAAATAATTGTCTCATTCTTTAAATACCAAACGACGGAAAAAAATCTTACACCATCGTATATAATCAGAATCAGTTTATTTGCAACACGATGGCTGGCAGGAAAGTGAACCTAACCCGAGATACCACACCTCAAGCACAGACAGTTGAGCTTCAAGGCTGGCCACTACGCATCATGTGAGTGGCAGCTTCCCCTCCATAACCCTCCTCCTCAGGGTTGCCAGAGGTCCTTACACATAAAAATATCGAAATTATCGACCTTTCCATCGTAAAGATATCGACCGAATATCGACTAAATATTGAACGAATATCTTACTGAATAGGACCTCGTCAGACATACACGAACTGAAAAAAATGAAAAACCGCAAATGCAAGCAACAGTCACCAAGATACGTGATAACGTTTGGTCTACGGTTATCAAAAAAAAAAAAATGTTTTTACGGCTGATTCCTCCCCCCTCCAAATAAAGTTACCTGGCTTGTTAAAATTAAAAGTTTCGTTTTTTTTTTAATCACAGCTTCTGATTACAGGGAACGAAATATCCCCCCTCCCCCTTCCCCCCCCCCAAAAAAAAAACCTCTTGCTCACAATGGTACCCCCGGGAGCAGTATAGCGAAAAGGCGAGCTCCATTCATGCTGTAGAGCAACTCGGGGTTCGTTTTTCGAAGTGAAACCGGAAGTTCAGGTTTTATAACTGCTTTCGCGTAGAGACCATGATAAATCGCCAATATAAAAAAAAATACGGCCAATAATGTGGCCCAAGTGCAACATATTTATTTCAATACTTAATTTTATCGACGTTTATCGATATAACAGAACTTTATCGACTTTTTATGACTTGGAAAAAAAAATAACGACCAATTCGATAATTATTGACCAACTGGTAAGCCTGCTCCTCCTCCTGCAGTGTTCTGGCTGGGGTTTCCAGCGTTTCACTCCCTCAACCATATTCTGTACCTTTGCCGTGGGTCTGAACTCTAAACTAGCACAACCTACACGCCTAGACTGCTGTGGATTGTAACGTTACGGTTATGACTGTGCTACATCTCATCTATTATCTGGGGCCCATTCGGGGTCATATTGAAGATACTGTGGACTGCCGGTGCATATCACTGTGTAAATTACCAACTCAAGCCTTCACATGAACTAGTGTGTGTACTATAGTAGCACTCAAACTCTTGTCAGAAGTGTTTATTGACAGTCTGTACTCAACTCGTGTGGTGGCTGAGTTGGTATGAAGTGATGTGTACTTTGAGTGCACTGTGTACTCAGAGTGACTGCTCGCAGAGAGATTTGAGCTTAGGGTATAAAGTGTTCACTTCCTCTTCCAGTTGCTTTCACAGGGTTCCCACCAAAATACTGAAATTTCCCTTAGTTTTCCAGGTTTTCCATAGTAGCTGAAGTCAATTTCCAGGCTATTTACCGTAAATTTAGGAAGGAAATTTTCCACACGTCTTACCAGTTTTACTAAGTTGTGTTTTAGGGCTCACTTAGTGCAAAAGAGTAGCCGGATTTAATGAACTTTTACGTGTCAACGCAGAAGTGTATGGATTTACATTTTATTTTACCACAATGTCGTAACAAAGTGTGCTTAATGCACTTCTAAACCTAAAGGTGTGCCTTTGTTTTTTTCCCCGAGTCTTCCACGTTTTTGATGAAAAATTGGAGAATTCCCCAATTTTTCTCCGAGTTTCAAATGTTGTTTAAATTCCGTCCCTGAGTTACAGAGAACTGCCTGAGTTTCAAATGCAGTTTAAATTCTCTGTTTTACAGGTTTTACAGGTTGGTAGGATTTAAAGAAACCTTGTTTAAGCCAGGCCCTGAGTATTTCCCGACGTTCACACTGTTAACAATCGTAGCAAATCCCTGTCTACTATACACAGGTTGTGGACTGGGAAGATGGTTAAAACTCAACACTGTTGTGCGCGCGGTGTATCTTGAGTCCTGCAGGTATTTTGTGATCGGCTACGTCTTCCTGGATGGGGTGACTTTAATCGATGGCCGCCATTGTTTTTGTAACCATCTTGGATATCAACAAGGCACTCTGCTACTGAAAACGTACAATCGATTATCTGTGCTCGTTCTGCGGAGAACTCAAGATAGGCCGCGGACACTATAATATTCTGTGTTTGTGTTCATGTTCCAGCTGACCTTTGACGCGTGTCTTACCTGAGTGATTGCATCTTCGTGGAACTGGGCCACGACAGGCACTTCTTGGGCCTCGGTGTACTCCACGTCCTGGAGACCACTTGACCCAGATGACCCATCCCGGGTTCCTTTACTTCCTACTCGCCCTCCCCCCTCCTCCGTATAGGACAAGGAAGGCGCCACCTCGCGGCTCACAAGGGACGCCTCCTCGGAGTCGTCGGCCGCCCCCGACATACCGTCTGTAAAAAGAAAAAAAAATCATTTGTAGCAAATTTGTTGAAAACATTTATTTGATGTGTTTCACTTCACTTAAAGGGGGATTGCCACCCAATGACAGGCTACAGCACCGATAGCCATTTACAGCTTTCGAGTTCTGCCTAGCCCTGACTTTCAACAAGCGAAGGAACACACAAATAAATTTCTTCTTATGAAACAAACAAGCCACATGCCTTCTTAATAGTTGAGTGTAAAGTTAGTACGTCCACGTGCACCAGGGAGCAAGTCGTAAAGTTAAGCCTAACGACGTCACGGGCGCTTTTTTTTCCAGCTGTCGGCCCTTTTGAAACCCTTTTGGGCGCCATCTAGTGACAGTGATATCGTTAACATTGCTCTCTGGTGCACGTGGACGCGCCAATTTTACGCTCAATAAGTAAAGAGGCACGTGGCTTGTTTGTTGCGTAAAAATAAAGTTCTCTGTGTGTTGTGTTCCTTCGCTTGTTGACATCAAGTGCTACATAGAATTAAATAATGGTAGACAGTGCTAGATGCTGCAGCCTGTCATTTGTTGACCAGGCACCTTTAAGTAACAAGTGGAATTCCACAAATATCATAGGAACTAGGATATTCGATGTGACAGATCCGTTAACCTGATTCCCTCCTCTTAAAGGTACACTTCGCATGCCTTATAACAGCCACGCGCCGATCGCCACATGCGCATGTTACCTTCGCACCGTTTCGCGAGACTGCGTAGTTATACAAGGACAACTAAGGCCAACTAAGATAGTAGCTGCGAGGAACGCAGCTACTATCTCAGTTGGCATTGGGGCGTAGTAGACGAAACAGCATGAATGACAAAATTGGGTCAGCGTAAACTGTGGAATGATTTTCGTATGTTAACATCTCGCTGTATAATTTTTTAGGCTAGTATGTTATAATTTTTCTTCGGCGATCTATTGGCATAAATAATTTTAATTTCTATCGCCTTATTCCTTTAGATTTTTGATCACGTGGTAATTATTAGCAAACGATTAAAAATTAGTACATGCACACACACAGATGAAACGTCACGGTCATTGTAAGCGCGCAAAAGATCATTTAATCGCAGGATACTAATAAATATAGTTCCCAATCTTCAACAGAAAATCTCATAGACGCATTTCACATTTTAAAACGGATTTTTAGCAAGGATTGGCTAACGGTAAATAAATAGAACTTTGGGGCCGTACTTGATGCGGAGGATCGAGAAAAATGGCGCTGGGATGAATGTACCTTAAAGAGATGGCTATGTTTTAAAATGCCATAAAATGCTTGCATTTAAAAACGAACTACTATTTTAAGAGAATAAGTGACTGACTGTAAAGCGGGAGACGACATGGAACGCCTGTGTCTTCTATTTGCGTCACCTCTCAACTCGGGTGTGGCTCTGGTGTATTTAGCATTATTCAAAAGTAACCTTTTCGCTACGTGTGGATCGGTGAAGAATATAACCAACCATGTTTACACGATAAGACCGATCAAAAATTTGTGCCTTCGAACAAACGAGAACATAAATGTTTTTGCCACCACCAGGTTGCAAGCTCAGTGCGCCCTGCAGATAGACGCAGAACGCAGATGAATGATTAGTAGGAATAAAATGAACATTGCGTGTCGAACGGTGTACCTTGCTTCTTGCATTTTGTATGCGCGTCACCAGGCACGGTATAAAAACTCTATGACCCGCGAGCCAGGTACACAGTAATCTTCGAGCTCTGGACTTGTACGGGTCGAAGCCAATAGGTGAACGTGCTGCGAAGTCCCCTAGACCCGTATAGGTGGATTGCTGAAGTATTTAACTGTTAATTGTTGCTGAGTGCATTATTCTTCTGTTAGCACGTCCCAAAATTTCTTCAGTACTCCGCATCAAACAGACTCACAAGCAAGAGCAGATGCAAAACGAAGTTTTGGAGGTAAGGGGGCCGCAGGTTATTTTGTATGTTATGGTGCATTTTTGTAAAGCTTTTTTTAAAAAAACAGTTTTGACAATTTTTCAGAATTTATTTGTCCTCCCTTCCATCTTCCCTTGATCACTAGGCTTTATACTCCTATAGTAACATGTGTTTCTTTTCCTCACAGTGCTAAAGCATTTTGCTAGATGGTTCTCTCTTTTTCCTGCAATTTAGCTCGTTTCGTGCTGTGCTGAATGCATCCAAGCACCAACAAAAGTGGTGGTAACGCTGCAGCAGATCAAGATAAAACCTCACACCGATAAAAAATTTGATCATTGATTGCAAACACAGCCGTGTTTTTATAGTTATGGTGGATCAACTGAAACCATAAAGTTGCAGGTGGGTAAAGTAATTAAAACACAGCCATCAAATTCTAGTTATTAATTTTGATTGCCAATAAAACCGCGATAACGTTTTTTCAGGGAGGTGAATGATTATGGCAATCGCATTGATCGCGTGGAGGTGGCAGCGGCCATTTTTTTTTTTTTTTGCTGCTCGCTTGGTATCGTTTAAGACCAACTGAGATAGTAGCTATGTACAGTGTTCCGGTAAAAAAAAATGCCTTCGTTATACGGAAGAGTGGAGGATTAATGTATGTGACTCTGAACGAAAATGTTGATATCTCGAAAACTACTGGACAGAATTGAATGAAACAAGAACTGGGTTGCGTATTATGATATCAGCTATATTTCTATGCGTATTACATGAAATGGTAAGTATCCAAATATTACTGGCCGAGCGAACAACACGAGTTGATAACTAATAATATATCTCATAAACTACTGGAAAGAATTGAATAAAACCAAAACTGGATTAATTGTTATGATGTATGCTATATTTGTATACGTATGACGTGCAATGTTAAGCAACAAAATATAATATGCAATTCAGTCTTTGTTTCATGAAAACCCATCCACCAGTTTTAAAGATATCAAGAGATCATTAAGTTTTTCTCGCTCGGCCAATTATTTTCAGGCAGTTAACGTAGTATTTGATAAGGGTAGAAATACAGTAGACAATCTAATAAGTATTTCAGTCTTTGCTTCATGAAAATCCGTCCAGTAGTTTTCGAGATAACTGAATTTCTCCATGGTTGTTATTACAACCCTCGATATAACGAAAAAGGGCGTTTTTTTTTTACCGGAACTGTAACTCGCTCCACTCCAGGCCGTTCAGCTTTGTGATTTCCGGTGTTAGTTAACGAAAGATACTGTCGTCCAGTACCGTGCGGCCTGGGAACCTGAACAAAGTGTGAGCGGGAGAAGCCCTCAGTGGGTGCCAAATCGCAATTTACTAGTCATGCTTTTTAAGGGCGCGTTTACGCAACAAGTCTTTCTCGCTCGCCGAATGCTATTTGCTAGTCAACCGTTATTTATTTATGATTGGTTTCCCGTTGCTACTAAATGAATGCGGTAATAGATAACAAATTGTATGTATTATAAACAACAACACGGATAAAGAACAAAGTGCTATAGTAATTTTAAACATTGCTACAAGATTGTTGTCATTTCACGCTATTTTCAAAATTTGCTATTCTCCCTCAAAGTACAGCTTCTAGCAGTGATCAAACGTCGGTTTTCTTGTTGTCGTGAATCGACGCTCAAATGTTGCAAGAATCGTACGCCGTGTCACGAGGAGACGATTTGCGTCTGCGTCGTTGTCATGGTTATTAATAAACATAGACAACTCGAAAGCCGCATACTCCGGTAAAGGCGAGAAACAGCCATCAGATTTAGTATTGATCAAGGAAAAGCCAGTGAGCGAGAAAACTGTGGTTGCGTAAACGAGCCCTTATTTTTTCTCTCTGTTTAAAAATTAACAGGCAGCTTGAGTAAAATACGATTTTTCCCACACAGTTTCTTCAGATACCACTTCCCATCAGTTCTCAGACCGTAGGGTACTGAACGGCTGCTAGCGTGTCTCTCACTAATCAATACCGGAAACGCAGCAAGCTAGCCTGTCTTACGGCGCGTTTAAGCAACGATTCGTCTTTGCATTGTCACAGCTGGAATTTAATCGCGTTGGCAAAGGTGTCGTTGCCGTGATTACAACGCTACCTGAATTAGCTAAATCCGACATCGTTTCAGCAAATGTTTGCAATCCTATAATTTGTGGCTGATATATTATATAGAGAATTCCTCCTAACGAAACAATTTTACCAATCGCTGATGTGTCCCACAATCCCTTGCAAATTCATCACTCGCGTCGAGTTGTGACGTCACTTCCGCTATTCGGAATGCTCCGTGGTTGACGTAACAAGAAATTGCACGTGTGACGTTTACAGAGACGTCAGGAAGGATAAAAGTTAGAGGGGTGTAAACCAGAAATTTACCGACATAATTTTCCATCTAGCCAAACAATTAGGTAATTTTTCCGAATGATCTGCCGACTGACCAAAACTTATGTAATTTTGCCGACTGATTTGCAAAACCGGCCAAACAGGGGGGGGGTGACACCGCACCCCCACGTAAAAACGTCCCTGGACGTTTATACCGTCCAACGAACTTGCTTTCTGACTGCTAAGCAGCACTTAGCAGTAAGTAAAGAAGATTAAGATTTCAGCAGTCAGTACCTTCCAAATCAATTAATTTAATCCATCAAAACGTGAATCAGTTGCAGACAGTTTGGCACCACAGTTTTGAAGGTATTGCCTGCTTACTTGCTTGCTTACTTACTACTAAATAGTACTGAGCATTTGCGGACCAGTATTGTTTTTGCGCCCAAGGCTCAGATAATCAGTGAAGCAGGCATCAAATTAAACTTTTTAGAATTTTCGTAACTCCCTGATTAAAAATAAAAATCCCATTATAAAATTAAATCAATCCCTCTCCAGACAGAAACCAACGCTTTCGAACGTGTGATGGGCTTCGATCTTTTTTACGGTTGCTCACAAATTTGGAACATCATTATTAAAAAAAAAATTTCATTATAATAATTTCCTTTTTACACCGTAGTCTGGTTAATGAAGCGTCGTTGCTTGTAATTTCGTTCCTGGTTTTTTTTCGGACTGCCGCTGATTACCATACACCCACGCAAGCTGACAACCAATTTCCTGGAGCGAAAATCGGGCGGCGTTTCCAAAAGGATTTTACGGGTGAGGATGAGGAGGTATTAGCGCACTCATCACCCTTGCTGGTAAAGGGAAAAAAAAATGTGAAGAGATCTAGGAAAACTGACGATGAGCACCTGGACAAACTAGTCGAAAAGCGAAACATTTGGGTGCCTTCGAAAATTAATCCGGTTGAATTGGATCAGGCAAAAGTAACTCTCGTTCTTTCTACACGTCACGAATTGGCAGCGTTTTAAACCAAAAATGGTCACCAGAACGATTCGTCATCGCGTCGACTCTCATTCACGTGACAGCAATAAACTACAAAATATTATTATTTTTGAACAAAAAGCAGGAGTTTATTGACGCACTTGCTGTTAAGTAATGTTGAATCTTTAATCACGATTTTTTGAAGCTTATTTGTAGAATGATACCACCGAACGCAACATAAACTCGCCCACCTAACACAGTGAATTAAAGGCGCCGGTTCACCATTTCGATAGCGTTGCCCCTATTCTAAACACAGCATCCACGTTCCCGATTTTCCGTCATCCAATAGGCTGATGTGTGTCACGTGACCTCGTTTTAATTTTAAAAATCCCGCCGCTGCTGCAAATACTGTTGTTCCATTTTTTATTTACTGTTGCTTTCTTTATATTGCTGGAAGATTGTACGGTGCTGCATCTAGGAGTTGAAAAGATGAAAAGGTACCTTTAATGCAATAAATGTAACGCTCCCCCCCTTGTGTTTATCTCATGTCTGATTGGTCAATAGTCGGTTTGTTTGCGTTGTTAGCGCCCGGGCCCGGTCCCCCCCCCCCCCTCCGCCTAGTTACCAGGCTCGGCAAGCATGGTTTGTTCGGTTGTGTGGTTTACTGCCTGAATCGTACTTGGAATGCTATGTATACACGCAACCGTCTAAAATTAAGCTAGATCAGGGGATTAAGACGCGGCATCTGGCACGATCTACGCGATTAGTACATCCAACACGGTATTTCTTCGCAACCTGAATTATCAATTCAGACGTCAATTATCAAACGCACCCCTTGTAATACCTTTTAAAACCACCAACCAAATACACTAAAACGAGAAAGTGTTGGAGACAATTCGCCTCTAACCTAGACGTCATGCATGTCAGATATCGCATGTCACGGAGCATCCAACGAGCCGAAGCGATATCACACCTCGACGCGACTGATGGATTTGAAAGGTATTATGTGACAGATCAGCCGCTACAATACGAAGAGGTGGTTGATTGCCACCGTGTTTTTGAGCGCGTGAACGTTAAAGAGCTTATCGACTCACTCGGGATGGATCCAGCAGACTTCCTCTTAACAGACATGTCTAGAACGAGTGAAAAGGAAAACATGTTTTTACGAATCGAAACTCGACCATGTAGTAGATCTGTAAAGGCAAATGGTGTATAAATTAGTCTGACTCTTTTGTATCTTTTGAACTTTAGAACGCTGTGTTGAGTTTGCTGTGTTTGAAGGAACCAAACTGTCTGCAGCAATCTAGTTTTTGTGGATTTTTTTAATGGTTCTGGGAGTTACTGTTAATTAATGAGAAGAGGTAGCTTACAAATTAGAGAATTGGACCTGGTTGACGAAGTTTGGATCACTCTGGTTTCATAAAATGTCTCTTGAATTTTATCAGGGGTCTGCAAGTTTAGGGGAGTTTGAGACAAGAGGTACCACTTATATAAACAAGCTTAAAGGGAGCATTACTAGTACCGTCACTTGTCTTTAGAGGGCATCACCTGTGATTTTATTTATCATTCTTGTGCTGTAAGGAAACTTGGCCTAGGTTAACGCATAGATTGTTACGTGTCTGGAAGGATGGGACTTTCTAATAGAAAGCCTGCCTTCCTCGGCTGTTCAACTCGCGTGAGATGGACTGCAGCGTGAAATGAAAACAAAGACAGAATGCACAGGAGACATAGCACGACGGCAGGTATAGCTATAGTAAAAAACCTCACTAGAGGGCCACCATGCTGCTATCGTCAAGGCAAAATAGTTCGTTTATTTTATAAATTGAGTATGGCACCATTCGTTTATTAACTGATGAACTGATCACAGCTTGTAACATCGAAACTGGTAGGTAGCCGTTTGAATATCCCAGCAAGGAGTGCCAGACGAGCACTGTTTCCACACATTTTTTTTTTTTTTACCGCGGGACGCCGTCGTTTTCATGAGGGTACTACTCACGCCGCTTATACATCCATTGCTGGGAATGACGAATCTTCCCAAACGCCTAATTATCTAGGTTTTACATTCCCAGGCACCTAAGATAACTTAGTAAATATTCCCTAATGCTAATTTAGGCCTAATTACTCAAATTACATGTGGCACCATCTAGTGGAGCATCCAGAGTAAAATTAGCTCTACCCCTAAGAGTGGGGGCAAATGTGGTACACATCTTAACAAGCGTTGGTTTTATGAAAAGTCACGAATTGGTAGCCTTGATCAAAACCAATCCCAACTTCGTCGATAATTTCGTTTCCGGACTAACAGGAAAAGGGAAATTTTAGGATTAGCGTCCTTTTCAGTCGCTAATGTTATCTCGAGACAGACAGAAAGAATTGTCCAAGGAAACTCCTAGGATAATTTACATGTCGCCGTCGCCACGAGTATACGGGCAGACTTCCATGACCTTCCTCTAGTATAGAGGGATGGGGTGACCAGAATCTCCTGGATTGTGGTAACCATCTGGCAACCCCGTCCATTCTTCTTGGGATTCAGGGGTGTACGCAGACTTTCAAAGGGGGGGGGGGGGGAGGTGTAAAATTGAAGTAAAAGGGGCATTTGAACACATATTCCAATTCTCCGTTACCAGTTACTTACGAAATCAGAACGGCAGGTCAAAAGATTTAGGCCTAAAATCTAAAACTATAGGCCTAAAATCTAACACATTTTTAACCGGCAATCGTGATGGCTACTCCTTTTAATTATATAATAGAGACCGCTATTCCAGAGCATCACAGAGGTGAAAAAATTGGCAGAAGTGAGCAGAAGACCAGTTGCGACTAAGTGGCCACTGCAGCCCCTCGTTATTTGTTTATTTTATTGTTTTTTTGTGTGACCAAGGACCAAGGATTTCTTGTCCGAAAATTAAAATTTCTGTGCATGACTTATGGAATTGTGGGCGGGGCCAGTCTGGTGGCAATTCTATTTTTAAACAGAGTCATTGCTAGTGTAGAGCTACAATACCATTGTGTGCCTATTAATCATCTATCCTAGCGAATCTTTGGTTGTGTACCTCTAATACCCCTGTGCACGTATCAATCATCTATCCCAGCGATCTTTGGTTGTGTACCTCTAATTAGCTTTGAATGTTTGTTATAGACCAGGATCCCACACTGCGGAGCTTAAAATGCTCCCTCGGACCCCTTCAAAATTCCATATCCACGTCCCATGCCCGTCTAACAGCGTCAATCCAGTGTGCCTTCGTTGGTGTCAAAGAAGAGCGTCAATTTTTAACTCGATGGCTCGGTCTCCCTTCACAACATGCTAAACCTTAATGCATTCACGCTAGTCTTCGTCTTTCACACGTCGGATCAGGTGTCTACCGTAAGCTGACATCTAATTTCCTTGCACGAAACTGGGCATCGTTTCACCCAGCCGTTGGAAGTGAGGGGGAGGTTGGTTGGGGGGGGGGGCGGATAGGAGGGAGACGAGCTGACGAGGAGATAAATCTGCGCATTCAATTATTGGCGCGACAGCACGCGCGAAAAAGCGCTCTATACCGTCGGCCGCCTTTGCAGATTTGTGGACTGCAGCTAATTCCATCGCTTGTTCTCTGCTTTTCTCTTTTTTTTTTTTGTAGGATTTTTTTTTCACGCCGTGGAGTTTCATTTGCATGCATTCATACCCGTAAGTTTACTAGAAATAATTTTTTTTTTTATGTAAAGCGATTCGGACGGAAGAATGGATGCAATTTATGAAATCTCGCTTCGCATAAAAAAATAAAAAGTAATAATTTCTTTCTCCACGCGGTTTATGTCGTGTTAAAATTTTCAGAAGGCAAAAAAAAAAAAGCCGCTGTGGTGCTTTGTGGATAATGCTGTGGGGGCTCCCCCGAGATACTTTTTTGTACTTCATTAAAAAAACATTAATTACCTTTTTTTCCAATTCGGATTAAACTACAGCCACACAACTACGACTGAAAATTTTAAAACTCTTACTAAAAACGAACAAACAAAAACTCTTATACTAAAGACAAAGGCAAAAGCAACAAAATAAATGTCTGATAAAATTCACAAGTTGAGTCAGTTGTCCTCGCAGATGTACAACATATTCACGAATTTTCGGTCCCTGGTGGGCTTTATCAAGGCACTACAGTAAAATAAAAAGGAAAAAGCTCTACTTAACATATTGAAGGCAATAAAATAAGCATCATGAACACTCGCCTAGTTTTCTTGCTAAATTTGTTTTGTTGTAATGCTGGTTTACGGCTAGGTGAGTGCTCTTGGTCGCAACGGTGCCCTCACACCCTTGGTAGACCCCCCCCCCTCATTCCACAGTTTAAGCCCCCCCCCCATCCCACAACACCTAATACCAAACGCAAACGCAGAAAGTCTTAAGAATAAAAATAGAGCGCACTAGCAAGGTGAATGTCGCAACCCCTTAGCAGGTGGGGGTCGGCTTCGGTGTCAGTCTTGTGTGACCACACAGCAGCCGCCTTTAGAGGGTGTTTCTGCCGAGTATACAGCTACATTGAGTTGAACTGGATATCTAAATGTACAATACCGGAGGTTAGGTCAGAGGCGTCGTCAAACCGCCTGGATGAAGTTGCAAGTCTATCCGCTCCAAAAACTGCCCCGTTAAGGTTAAGAGTCAGTTCAAAACTCGGGTGCTAAATGGCACCCTACTCGCCAACCTCCTTCCCACGAAGACTGTCTTATTGTGTATTGAAGGAGAGTTGCGACTTTGGCTTGGCTAGTGTGCTTGATTCACTGATTTACCTTTGATTTACTGATTTATCTTTGATTTGCAGTGATTTACTGAATTATGTTGATTTCGTGATTTAAAAGGTGATTTATGGATTTACGATTGATTTACAGATTTACACCTGACTTAGTGATTTACACATTTGCTCTGATTTACGAACGTATCAAAACAAACGCGATCGCAATTCAGTTGGACTTGATTGATCACTTTACTCTTATTTACAGCTACTCTGATTTACATTGATTTACTGATTTACAACGATTTCCTGATTTAGGATGGTTTAATGATTTACACGATTTACGGATTTTCAGTGATTTACCCTTGATGTACTATCGATTTACTGTTTTACGAGTGATTTACTGATGTGCCTCTGATTTATTGATTTACAGAGATATACTGATTCACCAGTGATTTATACCCGTAAATCGTACGGTGGTCATGATTTATGCATTTGTCGGATTCCTCGGTATTGAAGCTTTACTGTTACTTCCAAACGTGCTTTGTAGTCGAGGAGTCACGTGACTCATGCGAGTCATGTATTCGATGTGCGCCACGCACACCGTTCAGTTTAGCCAAACCAGCTTGGGTACGTTTTCGACCAGTTTATTAAAAATGTAGCTTCTTTTTTTTAACCAGCCATCACCAAATGTAAGTAGACGAAAGCCAGTTTGAGTATTGACCCCCGATTTGCACAGTAGCCGAACGAAAAAGGCCAGCAGAGAAATAAAGTGAATCAACAATACAACGTAAAGGCCTTGGCACCTTTTTTCGTTTATCATGACATTTGAATTTCAGTATTTGAAGGTGCCTATAGAGCAGTGACACGAGGTAGTATTATTGTATATAACTCTGTGCTGGAGTCTTAATGGGTTAGCTGCAAGGGGCACTGCAGAAAGGAACAGAAGGGCGTCATACTGAAGCCGATGCTGTGAAGAGTGATTTCTTAGACCTAAAACGCGCGATTTTTGTTGTTGGAGAAAACAACGTTATTTTAAACCTAAGAAATCCGCTCTTCCGTTGTTTTTCCCTCCATTTTTATGTAGTGCACCTTGTAGTTATGCCCTCCAAAACCTATACTGGTGCCAATATGGCGGCAAATGTCACTGCTCTATTCACCATATGACAGGTTGCAACATCTAGTGCCGTCTACCATCATTTAGTTCTACGTATAGCACTTGATTTCAACTAGCGAAGGAACGCGCAAAGAAATTTCTTTTTTGGCACAACAAACCAGCCACGTGCCTTCTTAATTATTGATTGTAAAGTTGGTTGGCCAATGTTCACCAGGGAGCAATCAGTTAAGGTTAACGATCCCACTGTCACTCGATGGCGCCCATCTAGGGGTTCAAAATCTGCGTTTCAAAACGGTCGGTAGCTGAAACAAAAAAAGCGCCCGTGATGTCGTTAGGCTTAACTTTACCGCTTGCTCCCTGGTGCACGTGGGCGCCCCAAGTTTACACTCCATAATTAAGGAGACACGTGGCTAGTTTGTTGTGTAAGAAGATATTTATTTGTGTATTCCTTCGCCTGTTGAAAGTAAGGGCTAGACAGAACTATAGATTGCGGCAAATGGCTACAGATGTTGCACCTTGTCATTTGGTGGCAATCCCCCGTCAAAGGCCTCGGCACCTTTTTTCTTTCATCATGACCTTTGGATTTCATTAGCTAATTCGTCTCCTCCATCGTTGTTGCAGCAAAAGTTAAAACACTCTCATAAATTGTTGGTTGCAGTAAGTAACAAAGAGTACGACCACAAGAAAAACGGACTATTCAGAGTGTCGGCGCCTGTCTACCTTTGGCCAAGACAAACAAAAAGATGGGAATCAGAGCCAACATATTGTTGGCACATCGTAGATCGAGGTAGCCAAGTAATTAAATGGCGAGAAAGGAGAAGAAATACTTATAAAAAAAATCGTTAAAAAACGTATGATGTGCGTGCGTGTTTGCGTGCGTGTTCCTCTACTCCTCTTGAGCCAAGGCACCTACAAAGATTGGAGTAGGACAGGGTTCCGACAAAACCTGGAAAACCTGGAGAACCAGGAAATCTCAGGGAAAATGAAAATAGAGCCAAAATCTCAGGGAAATTTCAGGGAAAACGAGACATTTTTTAAAAATCATGGAAAAGACCGGGAAATTTGAAAAATGCCTTTGTGCCTCATCTGTAAGTTCCATTCAATTAGCAGATCAGAAACAAAATCCTAGGATAGTAGCAAATATTTTAATTTGTGCTTTAATGTGTTCATGTATTTTAGGCATAACTTGAATAAACGAAATCTTAGGCTAGTGCCAACATTTGTGATGAAAATGCGTTTAGTCCCGTCTGGAAACGGTCTCTAAACATATATTTTCTGAGATGTTGAATTATTTTCGTATAAATATTAAGAAAACATTAGATATACTGCCTGTTTCCATATCTAAACGTCTTGTAAACACCTGGAAATCGCCATTGGATGCACCTGGAAAATCTGGAAATGTCAGGAAATTGAGAATTAAAAAATTGTCTGAATCCTGTACCAAGGACCAACTGAAAGATAATTAAATTGCACTTCGGTTAGGCCTATTTTTGTCGCTGTAACTTGATTTTATGACCCTCAAATACGTGACAAAAACCTGCAAAAAACAACGTCCAAGTCTTTTTGATCCTCATGACGTTTGTTCATGACGTCATAGTTTGTTCATGCAAAGGTTATTATGCCTGAACCAACTTTAGCCTTCCAAAGTCAACTTTGACGTCTTGTTTTGCATCAATACGAAGTAACCGAAACGCGACATATAACTTAACGGGACTCAAATCAGTAAGAAATCAAAATCCACTTTGTTTTCGGTCCAGCCATATTGTGACACGGGTACTTTGAGATTGCAGTTCAAAGTACGAAGGTGAGGATGAACTGCAGGCGTGGTGAGGAATGTTATGGACGAACTGTGAGCAATAATTGCAATTAGTTTGCGTCGAAATAATCGGAACATCGATTTTATGACGCTCTTGCCATCAAAGAAACTACGTGAAGTACCTCTCGACGCCAACGGAGTGAGTAAGCGAAGCGAAAGATATGGCTAGTGAAAAGGTAAAATAATGGAGAAGGTTGACCAATAAATTTCCGGATCTTCAGTGTGCACTGTCACTTCTTTATTATTATCAAGGCTGCAAAAGTATAGGGTAGATCGAGACAGCCATCAAACTCAGGCATATGTGAAACGACCACCGGCGAGAAAGAACTTAAAAGTTTTATAGCATGGATCGAGACAGCCATCAAAATGAAGAATATGCGAAACAGCCGCCGACTATCGGGGAGAAAAACCTCAAGCTCTGCGCTGGACATTAGTAGCGGGCAAGTTTGAACCTGCCTTGGTTGTATGCGGGCTGCCTAGTACGTCATTAAGATATGCTTTCTTAGTGTATGCAGTAATATAGTGTCATTAGGCAGGAGTTGCAGGCGAACTAATAAAATGGGCGATCAGTGATCGAAGTGGTGACAAGACGGACAAGATAGAGTTAAGGGTATTGCTGTTTAATGTTCAGGTTGCGTTTGGA
Organism: Lithobius niger; assembly: GCA_023313725.1. Classification (NCBI taxonomy): domain Eukaryota; kingdom Metazoa; phylum Arthropoda; class Chilopoda; order Lithobiomorpha; family Lithobiidae; genus Lithobius; species Lithobius niger. Next base: position 403 of record JAHWFP010167794.1, on the reverse strand, counting down.
TGTTAAATGCCTCGCCTGCCACTGCCTTTTAACATCCAAAGTTAATACGTGAATTAAGGGCATGATGGCTGAAATTGGTGCTTTTGGAGGAAGATTTGGAGAGAAATTTCGAATAATTATGCCTAAATGTTTATTGCCTAAACGCTGAAATTTTAAACTTAGAAAGTATACAGGGTGGGGCAGAAAGGAAGGGCCACCCTTCGCAATCAAAGATGGTTAATGTTAGGATAATGAAACTTTGCTTGGTATGTAGGCGAACGGGGGGTCAACTAACCATGTGTCGATCACTGACCTTGATGCATATTTTCAAGGTCATCGTGATGCTAACTTTTTAACCATGCTTCGTAGAACCCCAGTGTAAATTAGAAACTCGTAGACAATGGCAAGGCATGGCCATTGCAAA
>JAHWFP010167792.1:11946-23491 GCA_023313725.1 Lithobius niger | reverse complement strand
CCCCCCCCCCCCCCCCCACCCCGTCTCAGAACTCTTTGAATCTGTAATTTAAGATCCATTAAGCAGCCTATTTTCGCCTCTTCAAAGACGTTTCTACCGTAACTCAGTTGCAACTGTGAAAAGTCGTTTCACTCAGTTGGAAAAAAGAAAAGGAAGAAAAAAAAACCGAACGAACGGGAGTCCATAATGATAAGGGAAACATTGAGCCGGAAGTGACGAAGTAGGTTCGCTCTAAATCGTGTATTCTGTCGAAGTGGCTCGGACAACGTTATCACATGCTCGCCATCGTATAATAATACCGTTATTGTGATATCCCATTATCATCTTTTGACAAGACCGGTATTAATGGCCTACCGCACTTAGCGCCCCGGCGTCGGGTCGCCGTTATTAGCGTCAACAAATTTTTGTTGATCTGACGTAATGATCAGCTTCAGTCGTATCTCACGAGCTCGTCTCCTCTTCTCTGTTCACGTTCTACCTCAATTCCCGGGGCCCCGGGGCTTCCATTTCTCATGAATGAATTATGCGTCCGCGCCCCCGCCTCCCCCTCCGCGCCCGCCGCGGCCCCGTCGCGGCGGGCACCCGCTCTCCCTTTGTGTCCCCCTCATGCGCCCCCCCCCCCTTCCTTTTTTCAGATACATGGGTAGCCCTGAAGAACCACCTCCCCCCCCCACCATTTTGCTATAGCTCAGCTGACTGACTGACGAATGGGGCACAGCCTTCAACCAATGAAATCCCTAATTTGTCACGGTATGGACGTCATTTCCCGTACACTACCGACAAGCTTGGCTCGATTCGGTCGAACTGATAAATTGGAACCAATGACGTTTGAAGTAGAAGCTTTTCGTTTTCCATCGGGCGTTTGTCGCTGTCAATAAACGAACGGTTGTGCGTTGCCTTGTTGGAACAACGTTTGTGGTTGCGGAATTTATATCTTAAAGCTGAAGTTGAAATGCGGTTTGCTTCGAAAATAATGGGGGATTTTGTCGTTGTTGCTCTCCATGTCGAAAAGGCAATACTTTGGGTTTTGCGGCGTTGTCGTGTTGAAATTTAAGTCTCGTATCTGAATAATAGGCCATCGAAGTTGTCAATAGCTATCGCTTTGTATGATTTTTGAGATTGGTCTTTGGTTGCCAGGTTTTTGTTCTACCTTCTTTCTGCGTCGTGTTTGATAGACCTGAATGTTTGTGTTGGTGCAATTTATAAAAAGCTTGTCACTTTTTCAGTCTGATGTTTGTAAGATATTTCTGTCCAAATTTATCAGACGTGAACATACTGACAGCTTTTATGACGAAATTCTGTAGCAATTTGTTGGCGACCTGAAAAAGACAAAAATGTCCTTCTTGTCCGGATTTGAGAGAAGACAGCCTGGTGAAAATTATGTTTAAAGGTGATAACAAATCTAATAACAAGATACTAAATACATGTAGTTATGGAATTATGAACGTTCGAAACCATGCACTAATTGCTATTAAGATCCGTAAATTATTAATTATAATTGCATACACATTAAATTACATGTATTTGCGCGTTCATGCGTTACTGCTTGAAATAACTGATGGGATCCTCAAACTGGATTATACCAAAGAAGCCCAAACAAGATAAATAGGAAATAGGAGAAATGTATACGACAACAGTATGGGGGAGCCCGGTAAATACCTGGGCCGGGGGAGGGGGGTTGGTTCGTGGGGACAAATAAGATTTAGAACTGGGTACGAAGACGGGACGGGTAAAGGTGGTTCACTAATGGTACTTTATCGTGGTTAATTTTGTGTTCTGTACTTATTAACTGATATCATAGAGGCATGCCTACAGAAGTTACAGAGATGCGTTATGGTTCATGCAATGGTTCAACTTTTCTGTGTGGCTTATTTATAATTTGAACGTGTGCATTTTGTCGTGTTCACTTTTGTGACGTTTAGTAAATGCAAGAATGAAGTTTTCTCAGTTTTCGGTATCCAAAGAAACTAAAAAAAAAATGAGTGATAGGGTTACAAGTGTTTCTCTACAACATAAAACTTTCCTCTTTAACATTCGCCCGGTACTCGACCATTTGTCCTACAGTGTTACAGAACGACTGCCTCTCGACTCAAGTGCCCTCATCGTCACCTTACAAGAGGGTGTTTTCTCTTAAAGCGTCTCTCTTACCATGCAGGTACTACCTAAACCTAACTTTACCACCATTGTTCATCTGTTGAATCTATATTTAAATGCCACATTCTTAACAACTATCTTGATGTCAAAGTTTCTTGTGACGTGTTAACATTTAGTAAAGGTGCCCCTTGGCGTAATTTGTAGCAAGGCGCGCCGCTGTGTGCTCGGCTGTTATCTAGTGGTACAGAGCCAGAGACTGTAGGCCCCACTGAATATAGCCACCAACGACCCGGATGTGTGTCACGCGTATATATAAGGAAGTCGGTTTCGCGCCAACAATCAGATTGAACCCTGCACTCGAAGTGAGAGGTCGTCCTCCCACTTTCAAGCCCCAGTACGGACCAAGCCCTGGTCCCATTCCTCAGGTTATCCCGGACCAAATAGACGTACCCCGAACATCGTACCCTAGACGACGGCCAAGGAGAGAGTGCGGACTGTGGACTGTAAGGATTTAATTTGGTATTTGCCTTCTGATTATTTGGTGTTACATTCTGATCTCTTCTGTTGTTCAGTTAACCTCACCAGAGATCATCAACTCTACGACCCTCTTGGTTTTTCGCGTGGCAATATCCACCACAGTTTCTTCACTGAACACGTGGCTTGACCTTGAAGTAAACTTCTAGCTTCTGGTGTCTTTAATTCCGCCTGTGCAGGCCTTTAAGCCTCGGCTGGACCTTTTCCTGTCTTAAATTAATTGTTGCGTCTGCCGTAAGTTTTGAGGTGGGTGGAGGCTGCTTCATAAGCTCTTCCGTTCTGCACCATCTCTCTATTCTTTTCTATGAGAATAGTCCAGTGAAGACTGGCACAAATTTGTTTCACTTTTAGCAGCATTGTCTTCGTGATTCATCGTCTTATTCCTCATCTTTATGCTTTATTTTGCCCTTTACCTGTACTAGAGAGACTTATTGCTAAACCTTTTTGACACTGTGATAAATTTTAAACTGTTAATTTGATTCTTGTAATGAAGCTGGTTTTTAGTCGTAAAGTCGTTTTGATTTTTTTTAAATGAATGTTCGCTTCTGTTGAACGTGGTGTTCATTCAGTCTTTTTACTTAGTGGGGGGTAAATAAGCACTGTTCAGGCGCATCTTTTCTCTTTACTTCCTTTTGTTTCCATGACCACTTAACAGTGCTTCAGAGAGATGTGCATTGTTTCCCTTCCGGGCCCCTGTCAACACCCGTTCGTGCCAGGGTTGTTATGATTACAACACTTGATTAAGATTGAAATTCACCTGATTATAATCAAGGACCAGGTTGACACAAAACTGTTGATATATAAGAACAAAAGAACTTAAACAACCCAAAATAAAAATTCTGCTGTTGAATCTTCCGCAGTCAGGAACACATGTCTTCCACGTTCTTTGGCCTGATCCATCCAAAAATACGCAACCGATTAGGAAGAAACAAAATAGGAAATTAATGGCAACATCCAAATCCTTAAGTCCAGGAAAAAACACTAAAGGACTTTGCAACTCATGGACTTGGCGCAACTTACAACTGCAGCTGATGTGACTGTTCATTTAACCAGCTCATGTGTAAGGGATGTGCCATTGTGCCACAACACCTACATCGACTTTACTACGTATTATTACTGTAATAATAGTTACTGCGGTGTGCATTTTAACATTGAAATTTACACATGGTAATCACGTTTTAAACTTTTAATACTTAGAAATCTATAGAATAATGGCATTTTGGCAAGCAAGAAATAGAGCAAACTTTCGCAACTTTAACTATATCGTACTGAGTGTTGTAATCTTACATGTTTTTTACTAAAATCTGATTATAATCATAATAATCTTGATTATGATCAAAATAATCCGATTATAATCAAAATAATCTAATTAGTTCGCTTATTTTAAAAATAATCATGTTTATTTCCAACCCTGGTTCGTGCATGCTGTCTCCAGTCTGGCACCACCAACTGAAAGCGATTTTGTTAGTTGTTTTGGAATACGGAAACGATTCTTGTACCCTTGTAAACACCTGCAAACTAATCGAGATATTGGGGTATGCCAAGGAAAGATGGAAAGATGGTGGACGCACTGGAAATCCAGGCTCTTGAGCAATTTGTCCTGGTGCTGCTCGAGTTTTAGGCAATTAATTCTAAAAATAAGTAAGTACTTAACTAGCAAAACACTAAGACTCGTGTTACGTTTGCCTACCGACCTTTTAAACTGGATGCGAAGTGCCCACAATAACCGTGCAGAAGAGCATTTTTTGGCCAACTGCCTTCCGGTGTCTTGTAAACGTGTCATATTTCAATCGTTTCTGAAAGTGCGTAGCTAAAATCCACCTTCTATTTAGTGACCATGCTAATGTAGTGATTTTGTGAAGGTTCCGTCTATGGGCCATTGCGGTCATATTGTTCAGGGTTCATGCTTAAATATCTCCACTTACTGGTAAGTGGTCTGAAACCTTGGTGTACGAAATCACTACAACGGAAGCAAACGGTGTACGTTACTGTGGCTAAAGAATTTTTTCGTCGGAATTGAATGGAACGTGCCGTGCTGCACAACTTGTGGACTAAGGCAGTATGGAGTAACGGAACTTGCCAGTGCTTTATTACTTGGTGGCCTAGGGCAAGTCTTATTTCCGGGCTCTGTTACACGATGGGCCATGGTTTGTTGGTATATGGGACCCCTCTCATTTTCATCCCCATCGTCCTAACGTTAACGAACTTGACCCCTGAAGTCTGTCTTGCGCCCGATGTCGTTGTGCAATCGGATTCGGTTAGCACTAGCACATTCCACTGCACTGTACCCCTGAGGTTATCAGTGGAATATTGAAGCCTCTTTCATTGCATTAGAATTAATTGAACGAATGTAAAGATTGCATACAAAATTACATAAAAGGCTTCCCATGCACGTGCGAACCTTAATTCCCGTGTTAATCTTCCTTTTAATTTCACTTTTTTTTTCCTGCTCGTCCAACGCGGATCTGCTGAGGGTCTGCTCTTCCGGCCTTACACTGATCAGGCCTTTTAAGTTACAACTTAACAATGGTGAAGGAAAGCCTTTAGATTTTAAGGTGAAAGTTCGTTGACCACCAAGATGCTGTAAGTTGTGGCAAGACAAAAGCCTTCAGTCATTTACCATACCATCTATCTTCTATATATATAATACGCTTAGGTTGGGCAAGCAAATTCATCATTATTATGCACTACAATGAAAGAGGGTGTATAATGAAAGACGGCGAGCGAGCGACAATGTCAAACAAACAGATGTGGCCTATAACAATCGACATATTGCATTAATAAAGCTAGCTCATAGGAGCCGACTTGGAAGAGTTTCAAAGTTGATTGAGTAACAATCACTGCATGCACAACCGTTGTTGGGTTTGTTGGGCTTGGTATCAGAACAGAGAAACGTCCTCCATTGAAAATAAACATTTACTTCCATAACACAAATCAGCAGGGGTTCAAAGAGGGAGCAGAGATGGGGATATTCAGACCACACAATAGGGGAAACTGGGACCCACTACAGTGTGACGCTCAGGTATGCGGGACCCAGCTAGCCGGCGTATGTTACGCCGGGGGCACAGCTAGTTGTAAATAAAATCCTATGGCAACTGATTCCAGCTTGGACGTTCATTTTATTTGCAACATTCATATGTTTTAACAAGGAGTACGATGTGTATAGTATATGGCAGCCCAACCGTCCATCCATCTACTACAAAGTGTTCATCCAAAGTCACACTACCTGTATGCAAATGTTGTGGCTGTGCATCCACTACATCACCACCCCTGTGCGTTGAATTTCTGCAGTGTAGGGGAAAATTCAACTGTGTGCTCTCTTAAATTCTCAGAAAATACTGAGCTTAACACTATATTCGATTAACTCTGGGACAAAAGCGAATTTCCGTGATACAGAATTAACTCAACTTCTCAGTGCTTTTCAGTTTTTGTGCTAAGCCTCATACGTGGCATAAGCGGGTACTCAAAAAGAGGGAATTACCATTCACAGGTTTTCCCTCTGTACCATCTTTTCCGTTTATTGAAGTTTTCTGGCTGCGATAAAGCGACGCATTTGGGAAGTCCTTTTGGACTTTTTGCATATCTTTAGGTCTTTGAGCAGAACGTTCAGTACATGCAGAGTTCTTTGTGTGGTTTTTTTTTCTGAAATGTTATCTTTAAGCATTGAAACGTGAGTATCGACAGTCCAGTTTCGATGCCCGATAGCAGTGTGTACCGACCAACTTTAGCCTGAGCTGTGCCTTTGTCGCTGCAATGGCCTGACTCTTCACACGCCCAGCAAACCAACTCTTACCTTTTCGCCTTGTCGTTGGGCTGGGGCGTCCAGAGGCAGGCAGGCAGCCAGGCAGGAAACTGTACCGCCTGTCTCGCATATCACCGTTGTCGCATTTCACGCATTTTATGACCAATAAACGTGCAAGCAAGCGGCAATTTCATGGGCCTGGGGCTCTCCACCGACAACAGTCGGCGGCTTCTCTGTCGCGCTTTCGTTCTGTCTAATCATTGTTCGCTATCATCGTCCTTGGGTTCGGGATAACGTCTCTTCTTCGGTTTTTTTTTTTATTCTTCTTCCCTTAGGTCCCTTTTTTTTTTCCTTCTGCCCTCTTCCGATCTCCTTTTCTCTTCTCGTTTTTTTTCTCGCTTCACTCTCGTTCGGGTCGGAATGTGGGCGAAGACACACGTCCGCTTTTCGCTGATATTTATTCCGTCTGTCTTTTCGCTTTTAAAGGGTTATAGATGTCCGTTTGTATTTCATCCCGCCTTAAAACCCTTAATGAGTCAACCTGCACTTTTCATCCGTCCTCCTCCCCCCCTTCTTTCGTGCAAACGAAGGCAAACACGGATGTTGAGCTGGCAACGTGTTTTCTGTTGTAGTTGTTGCCATTACGGAATGGTCATTAACGGCAGCTGAGTTGCCGCAGAAGTAAGGTTTGGAGCTTTTGTCCGCCCCATAATGTCCGGGAATGGTTTTATTACGGTTTACGAGAGCTGTAAAGGAAAGGACTGTTTCCCATACAATAACAACTAAAGGAAAACGTGTTTCTAATAGAGGCGAAAGCTGGATATGAAGTAGTAAAGGTTTTATGCGTTTTGCAGAATGCAGAATGTTGGGAATACTGGGCAGAAACCCATCGTGGGTATTTTTGGCCCCGTCAGATTTTAAAGATCGATAGTTCCTGCGTAATGGCTTTATAGCAATCAAGACAATTCTAGGAAAATATCTCACGCCCTTAATGTTAATAGATGTAATTTGGGTTTTGAAAGTTATGTTGCTTCCCACGCGTATTGATTATTGAAGAGATAAACTATAGTCAGCATGTGAGGTACAATTTTTTTTTATTTTCGTGTAGTTGAAATTATCCTATTGATATTTCTGTTCAGAGAACTTTTGTAGTTTTATTAAAGTATGTGCCCCAGAGATTTGTGTAAAAATATTTTTGCTGATTTCAACAATTATAATGAAGATAATGTTCTTTCCTGTCAGGAAACTAATTTACACGCAATTAAGGCCAAGTGAAATGACTTTGTGAGTATTGGAGGGGCGCTTTACATGCAGTAGCATAATTTTTATCAAATTGGGTGAAAAAATCATTTGCGTCGAACCCGCAGTAAATATTCCTGTGAGTTTTTGACAGGAATAATTCTGTTGTTTGGGAAAAAATTAGAAAGATTGGGGGAAATATGCTCATTTATCTGTGTTTTTTTGCATTGAATTTAGCAAGTTAACTTTGAAAGAATTTTTCCATTCAATACTGCATTTATTTGTCGGCTATCTCAGTGATGCATTGCACTCTTATGATTTGGGCTTTAGTTAGGCAAGCTTTTTCAACTAATAATACTCAAATGTTTACTTTCACTAGTTGTAATATGTTTGACCTACTGGGCTTGTTGAATTCTCGCAGTTGATCCGACAGTGTTGCCAGGGTTATAATGCTTAAATTGTTTATTTCGTACCTTTTTTCCTAACTGGGGTTTAGCGACAATTCACAAATTATGTAACATTTTTTTCTTATCAATTTAGATCTACCCGTACCCTTCTGTAGCACTAGTAAACAATTGCGTAACCCCCACATGAAAATAGGTAACACCCCCCCCCCCCCCCCCCCCCGCGGGCGCCCGGGGGGGGGGGAGGGGGTTTTTTTAAATAGAAAAAAGGTACAATTTATTTTCGTGTTTTATTCAAAATATTTAGAAAAATAATTTAGCGAAAATCAGTCGGTGATCTTAATGTTACAGTTCGTGACATTTCATTTGCACTAATCTCCCGCCTCCAGGTGTTAGGTAACTTGTGAACGCTCCCTTACGATGTTTAATTTGCGGTGGTGTTTTTCTGGCGCTTGCCACTACAGAAAATGTAACACAGTTAAACAATAACATGGTTGAGCGTGACAACTTGTTAAATTTGTGTCTTGTACAATACGTGTATTTGCTATGATTAAGGCCGGTATTCTGCTGAAATTAGTTATAGCTCTACGCATGGCCGGTAAACTGACTGGCCCGATCTACAACGAATTAGAGGGGGTAGACAAAATGGACGCCACGATCGTCCCATTGCTTGAGGTCTGTTCGGGAATTGGCAAATCGTATCTGTGAATTTTTGTACGGAGAGTCGCGACATCTATTGGCGCCTAGTGGAGGTTTTCAAATATAATTTTAATTTTACGTCGATTTGCGTGACAGATTTTTTATTATGTAGTAAAGTATTTTTAAATAGTTTTTAAGTTATCACTCAGCCACAGTTAAGCTATTTCTCTGCGCTTGGAAAAAAAAAGCGACACGTTAGTTTATCCAGATTGTGTTGCAAGGGAAGGAACGTTGGCATTTTTGTACGGACGGTGTCGCCGTCGGTTGACAGAACGAGGCAACATAACGAATCATCGCATAAGTGGCGTTTTCGGCGGTCATATTGCCCAACCCAGTCGCGTATGCTATTTTTCATCCAAGATCCGACCAGTGCTGTAGAGAGCCCTGCTCTACGTAGGCCTTAGAAACATAATTTGGATCTATTTGTCAGCATTTTAAAGAATTTGAGTTGTGAGTAGCATGCACTAGCCAATTTGTATGCTTCCCTGAGGTCCGTTTGAAAATACTTACCATAATTTTATAGAGCTAAGTCGGAAGTAAACCATCATCGAAAATTACACAAGCTGTCCATAAAATATTGCCGTATTTACAAACGTCTATGAAACATTATATGGGCATACCTCCTCACTATATTCGAGCATCCTGCGCGAAATAGCCTTTGCAACATTTACATGGGTTAGATTGAATGTATAGCAAAACCGTTTCTCATGAGGGGAAAAAAATAGGAAAATGAGTGCCTTTGCAACAGTTAACACGCGCCTGAAGTAATGTTGCAAAATTGAGCCATACAGGAAAGCCAACCGGGAGGAATGAACCGCTAATGATGAGAGCAATCATACAGGGTTCCCACCAAAATACTGGAATGATTTCCGTGGGTTTTCCAGGTTCAGAGTAGTTGAGGCCAATTTCCAGGCTGTTTGCCGTAATTTAAGGTCGGAAATTTTTTCTGCTCATTTCACCAATTTTACGCTTTTTATGGCTAATTAGTGCGAAAGAGTACCCCGATTTAGTGAACTTTTAGGTGTCAACACGAAAGTATAAGGATGCATTTAAAACACAAAAGCTGATCCTGGTATCAGTAAAATCTCCACAATGTCGTAAAATACGTAGCACAAAATTTTAATTTTCCAAAGGGACAATGCCTTTCTTGTTCACAACAAAATGCTAAAACATACACACATGTTGAAAAACGGCTTTGCTTTCCGCCATCTTGTGAAAAATTTTGTTGTGAACAAGAAAGGCGTTGTCCCTTTCGAAAATTAAAATTCTGTGCTATTTTATGACATTGTGGAGATTTCACTGATACAGGGATTAGCCCTTGTGTTTTATTCCTTCTATCCACAAAATAATCGGATTGAAGGATACATTTGATATTACCACATTGTTTTAACAAAACTGGGATAAAAACACTCTAGCCAGCAGCACATGCGAATAAAAACAAAACCTTATATTTCGGTATCAATGTGGGAAGCACGCGATACCTTCATCAGAGGATGGTAAAAAATAAAATTAATTAAAACACCTTACATTTGTACGTAACAGGGTATGGCCGAAGTGGCATTGGGATGAGCTGCATTGGCACTAAAATAACAAAAATATTGACAGATGAATGTTTAAAAACACATTAAAAGTAAATAATAAATGCAATGGTCGAAAAATTCACAAAGAGCAAGGTAAATTTACTAATTATTCTACTTACAGTGAGCAGTGTCATGCAGGGAGTGTGGAATGAAAAATGGGGGGAAACGGAAGGTATGGGAGTGGATGTCCAGTTCTCCATACTGCACACACAACTTTGTCTCAACAAAATGTGTTAAAAGCACTTAGAACTAACCCTAAAACGTGTGGCTTCGTTTTTTCCCCTGAAATTTGACAGGTTTTTTTTTTGTGAAAATCTGAGAATTCCCTGGGTTTTCCCTCAGTTTGAAATGTAGTTTAAATTTCCCTGGTTTTCCAGATTCCCCAAGTTGAGGGGGATCATGTCATAATGCGGCTTCGTCCATCAGAAAGAGCAACAACTGAACAAGTTTTGCTTTAAAAAAAACAACAACAACACCGATATTTTACTGTGTGTGTTCCACAGAATACTCGAGCCGATTTTCAATTTCGCCTTAAGTATTGACAAGCGTTTATGGGTTACAGATCCGATAGCTTCCGTATAATTCTTGCGCTCCATCTGTCCGTCGTCACCTGGCTTTGTATACTCGGTCCTTTACAGCCCAACAAAAATAAATAAATAAAAATCAAATAAAGTTGGTGGGAGGCGAAGTAACGGATTTCGAGCTGTATCCAAGAGTCAACAGAGGCTATCCGTGTTTCGGGGGAATATCTCCAAACATACTGTCGTTGCTGGATCGCCTGTGCTCACAAAAAAGTGGTCGAGAGCGGCGTGAGCGACAGAGATTATATCTGTGGTATTCCAGTTGATTAAACCATGCGCAATGGCTGTTTGCCGTGACGTCACCATGAGTTAGCCAATGACGAACGAGAACACCGGCTGTTTGGCCGTCTGATTGGACTAGCCCAGTCACGTGATATGCACGTCACAGCAAACAGCCATGGCGTGTGGTATAGACTGGCAGCAAACTTTTTTTTTTATCTCTGACTTTCCTTCCTATGCCTAATTTTCCTGATGTGTGCATGTTTCGTCTTGGTCCCAAATAACGGGTGTGTTTTCTGTAATGTGTGTACTATTATTATTATTTTTTTTTTAGGGGGGGGGGGCGGGAATGAGGAATTTGTGACAGAATTAAAAATTGTAATTAGATTAACTTCAAATGAAAACTTGACGTATGACCTATTTATGGCGGATTAATTTATAATTCTTGTACAC